>OU026146.1:4123406-4297953 GCA_907269125.1 Eristalis pertinax
TTAGGGAGAGTTCGACTTAGGGAGAGTTCGACTTGAGGAGAGGTCGACTTAGGGAGAGTTCGACTTGAGGAGAGGTCGACTTAGGGAGAGTTCGACTTGAGGAGAGGTCGACTTAGGGAGAGTTCGACTTGAGGAGAGGTCGATTTAGGGTGAGTTCGACCAAGCGAGAGTTCGACGTAGGGAGAGTTCGACTTAGGGAGAGGTCGACTTGGGAAGAGTTCGAATTAGGGAGAGTTCGACTTAGGGAGAGGTCGACTTGGGAAGAGTTCGACAAAGCGAGAGTTCGATTTAGGGAGAGTTCCACTTAAAGAGAGTTCGATTTAGGAAGAGTTCGACTTAGGGAGAGTTCGACTTAGGGAGAGTCAACTTAGGGAGAGTTCGACTTAGGGAGATTTCGACTTAGGGAGAGTTCGACTTAGGGAGAGTTCGACTTGAGGAGAGGTCGACTTAGGGAGAGTTCGACTTGAGGAGAGGTCGATTTAGGGTGTGTTCGACCAAGCGAGAGTTCGACGTAGGGAGAGTTCGACTTAGGGAGAGGTCGACTTGGGGAGAGTTCGACTTAGGGAGAGTTCGACTTAGGGAGAGGTCGACTTGGGGAGAGTTCGACTAAGCGAGAGTTCGATTTAGGGAGAGTTCCACTTAAAGAGAGTTCGACTTAGGAAGAGTTCGACTTAGGGAGAGTTCGACTAAGCGAGAGTTCGACTTAGGGAGAGTTCGACTTAGGGAGAGTCCACTGTACATAGTCGCTAATGATGCCTCCTTAATGTTCTCTGAAGCAAGCCTTGTTTTCTATGCTTACTTCGCAGTAAAAAGAAGAAACAGACGCATTTGACCAGCTTCTTCAGAACCGGTTTGACAGCAGTCAACATAACCTTCAAAAGAACAAGAGTTAACACATATAAAAATCAATTCAAACTCCAAGCTTTTCATCAGCCTTGCTACGCTGAGTTATAAAGCGCATAAGCTACTTCATCTTTTCCACATCAAAAAAAAAAAAACGCCAAAAAAACTCTTCAAAATGACTAAGAAAAATAACAAAAATAACTCAAAATAGCACTCACCTCATCCAACGATCCATTCAATTCACCATCTTTACCTGTTTCATCGGGATAGAATTCAGGTTCGTTGGGCGGATAACTATCAGTGGGACTTGCTGTAATGTCAGTCGTCACTGAGATATCCTGATTCGTTGGTCCATCCTCCTGTGTTCCGGTCGGAGTTGATTGAGTCTGTTCAGAATTGTCATCATTTTGTATTTGATTCTCAATAGTTTCTGTGAATTCTTTAACTTCGATTTGTCCCTCTTTGTTAAGCTCAACCTTTTTTTTACGGTTTTTCAAGTAGGTAAGGTTGGATGTTTGTTTTTTTTTTTTTTTGCAGGGTTTTTGGTATTGTAGCGAATTGTGTTAAAGCACGTTGGTTTGAGTTAGTTTTGGGCAGCATTTAAAAAAAAGTACATAAAACAACATTATTCATCAAAAAACAAGAAAAAAAATTGAATAAAATTCGAAAAAAACATGAATCAAAATTTGTTAGGACACATTTTTTTCCGTTTTGCTTGAAAAATTCTCTGAATGAAGACATCAGTGTGTTTGTGATGTTTTGGCAACTCAACATTAATTTAAAATATCAAACAAATAAAAGGAAAAAAAAAAGAAACTAAATAAAATAAATAAATGAACGAAGGATTTACCTTGAATGCGTTTTGATTGTTATTATTCTAGACAAAATGAAACGTTGGAAGGGGGGAAACAGGAACATGAAAAGAAAACGAAAACAAAAGATAACCAATAAACTGATGAAGGGTGTGCACAATGTCATGTATAATTGAAATTCAATCAAATAATTGTTTTTTCTTAAAAGAAAAATATGAAAAAAGACGTGTGTTTAAATGGAATTAATGTGGCATTTCTAAAACATTCAAGCACACTATTCGGGGTTCATTAATGCTGAAGTACAGCTCATCACATCCTTATCATCCTTTCGTAACGGAGTCCCATTTATGATCTTCTCCTGGAGCGGCAGCTCTGATAAACAAGAAGTTTTCTCTAGCTGGCGTCCAGCAAGAACTCCGACAAACAAGCCGCTTCCCCAGGAGTGGCGGTGTGGTCCAGCAAGAGCTCTGACAAACAAGACGCTTTAGATGGAGTGACGGTGTAGTCCACCAGGAACTCCAACAAACAAGACGGTTCTCCTGGAGTGGCGGTGTGGACCAGCTAGAACTCCAACAACAAGACGCTTCTCCTGGAGTGGCGGACTTGTCCAGCAAGAACTCCAACAAACAAGACGCTTCCGATGGAGTGGCGATGTGGTCCAGTAAGAACTACGATAAACAAGCCGCTTACTCTGGATTGAGGGTGTGGTCCTGCAAGAACTCTGTCAAACAAAACGCTTCCGATGGAGTGGCGGCAAGAACAAGATAGTCTAGTGCTATCGTTCGACAGTCTAGTGCTATCTTTCGACAGTCTAGTGATTTCTTTCGACAGTCTAGTCGAACGTCAACTAACAAGATGCTCCAGTCCAATCTCTCGACAGCTGTCTCCACTTTTTCATGACAAATTGGTTGACTTTCGCTTCAAGTTTGTGAGACAAGGCGGTTTCTGTTAAGTCACTAAGCCAAGCATTCTTTCCTCATACTCCTGCTGTATGAACAACAGAAATCAGGGAGGTATCCAACATCTAGGTAGGCAGGGTGACTGCATGACTGATTTGGAAGTCGTGCTCACTTCACAGACTATCCGGTCCATTGTGCTGTCACGTTGGGCTTTGTGTCCAAAACCCATTTACCCTTTGACTTTGTAGTTCTTCCCTCTTGGGATTTGTTGGCCATGCGTGGTTTCTTCTGATCTCTCTTATAGCCATTTAGAGGCTTTAAGAAATTGTGGTAAGTCCTTTGGATCAATGTTACTCAGATCCTCAAGGTTGTTGCAGTAGTCTTCTTCTTGTTTACGGAAGTGCAGGACATGTTCCGAGGTAGTGTAGTATTGTTTCCTCTTCTTCTTCATCCATGCAGCTTCTGCAGAAGTCGTTATAAGGTGCCGCAAGTCTTCTGGCACCCCTTTCACTCTACTGATAACCTTCCTCTCTAGCTTTAGGAGGTAATCAGTCCTTCCTTGATTTAGCACAGGCCAGATTTCGATATCCTGCAAGTGTCCAGTTCAGACCATTTGCGGTTTGTATCGCTTTTCGCAATCGTCGTGGGAGGTGGGGTGTTCCTGATCTGCTGCCATTGGGATACCCTTCTTGTTAGTTCATCACCTTTTCCATTGCCCGGAATACCCTTATGCCCAGGGAGACAGCATAGGGTAAGATTGCATCTTGCCACTATCTCCCTTAGAGTTAGACGGCAGAGTTTTACCATCTGGCGTCCAGAGCTTTTATGGCCGCCTGACTGTCTATGTATAAAACAATAGATCTCCCGTCTATTGGGCTCATTGATAGTCGAATGGCTGCCTTTTGTACAGCTGTTACTTCTGCTTCGAATACACTGCAGTGGTTCGGTAGTCGGATTGCATGGGATATCTCTGGCAAGCTGGCGTAGATGTCTGATCCCGTGCGTTCTTCCGATTTTGACCCGTCTTTGTAGATTTCCCATGCAGCTGGGCTATAGACTTTATCTTCGTCCCATTCTTCTCTTGTGCGGATTAAAGTCTTGTGTTTTATTCCAAAGAAGAGATGGCTAGGTCATGTAGAGCGGATGGAAACCAATACTCAGGCCCGAAAAGTCTATGAATCCACCCCCGAGGGACGGCGCAGTAGAGGAAGACCGCGACTCAGGTGGCGCACGCAAGTGGAAAGGGACCTCAACCAACTATGCGTGCGAAACTGGAGACAGCTAGCTAAAGATCGAGCTGGCTGGAGACGCTTGCTGGTTGAGGCCCAGGTCCACCTCGGACTGTAGCGCCACCGTAAGTAAGTAAGTAAGTAAGTTTTATTCCGAAGCCCTTAAAAGGGTGTCAGCTAATCTGTATCCTTAGGCACATTCGTGTTTTGTAATATTACCTTGTTTTTGTTGCCATCTCTTAGTCTTATGGCCGCAAATGTGGCCACAAGTTTGCCATAGGTGTCCATGGGAAGGAGATGCAGTATAATTTCTAAGGCGGCCTTTCCTCTCATTGCTCCTTGCTTTCATCTGATAGCGTTTTTTAGGTTCGATGTGTCTGTGAACGGCTAAAACCCCTCTCCGCCCTGGTCGGAAGTACATCCGTGGATTTTTGTAAAAGCATGTCTGATAGACTGAGAAATTCGACTACTCTCTCATTTGTTCATGGTCGTGGACAAGGGGTAATTGTGTCCGAAGTTGAATATCTCATTCTTATTTCTGATGAACAGACGCGTACGATTCGAGATCCGGAGCCATGCTGCCTCAAAAGACTCCTTCTCAGACAATCGCCATCAACCTAAACTGGATCAAAGATCAGGTCATCACCAACTTTTTCCTCGCGTCATTCAAGTCCTTCGAGATGTAATTTTGCGATTGCTCATGTTGTCATTATCTTGAATTGAATATGACCATGAGTTCAATGATCATTTTCTCAAAGATAATGTGGAGAATGGAGATGTCCACATTGTGGTGATTTTAGTGACGCTCTCCTTCTTTGATGTCCGATTAGATCAAATCCAGTTCCTTGAGAGAGAACCTTGTTTCCAAGAGCTGGCATTTTCACAAAGCCCTCCCTCTGGCGATCCACCCAAACCACTCGAAATGACTTCCATCTGTGAAAGTTCTTCGTGTGCAGCTAGCAAATGCTTAGAATCGAAAATAAATTGTTCACTCTCGTCATTCCCCAAAACATTCCTCTGTAAGGTCAACTCATGTGAAATCCACCGCAATCACACATAATTCACCATTGGATCGTTTCAAAACTTGTTTCGAACCTGTTTAGGCACGTCTTTCTTTCCCTCCCACATAACTCACCAGACACCACTGATGTGTTGACGTCTTCGTAGGAACTCGTTTGAGCAAGTTCTCTGTCAGTAGTCGAGTCGTGATAACACAGATGGAAGCTATTTGTGTTATTTTCGTTTTATTTCCACATCATGGCGAGTGTAGTTCGATTTGAGAACATGTTTAAATCATTTCTCAACCAACATGGGGTGGTCTGGATTTTGTTTTCATTTTCATTTCAGAGTTCTGTAGAATTGAGCAAGGCGTTGTGAAATTACTTTTTGTTGATTGAGCTTGGCTTTTGTATTTTGGGAGTGTAGGTTAGGTTGGGCAAGAGTGATTGTCACAGCTGGGGATCCTGTTTGGATTCATTGTGTTATCACTAACCGGTGATTGATACATAGATTCCTCGTTAGCCAGGACAACTAACTGACACCTAAGAAGTACCTGCTGGTATCCAAGTGGTCTCCTCAGGGATTCTTCACTTCATTACTGGGCTATAGCCAGTTTGTTTTTCTGATGAATTTAGCTATGTTCTGAATTTTTTTATTTCACATTTCTTCTAGGCTGCTGGATAGCAAGCATACTTTTCCACGTTCTTGCAAGGGCTGGACATGTGCCGAGGTAGTGTAGCGTCTTTTCCTCATCGCTGAAGCTCCTGCAGAAGTTGTTGTAAGGCGCTGCCATTTGGGAATATACATATGTACTTGCTGTTTTCGTTTTAAATGGTTTGAGACTTGTGTTTATGAAACCAAGCCGTCAGACAATTGACTGTGCTAATCAAGTTTTTGAAAACGTCTTGTAATCTTCTTTTTGAACGTGGTACTGCTGTGAATGCATTCAAAGAGTACATTTTTTGAACAAGAGTACCTTTCTGAGAGGTGTTCTACTCGTGTTCGTAATCTAAGAAGTCTTAGGAGTTTATTTAACGATTTGTGGGAGCTGGATATTAATCCTTATCTGCTCGTCATCTTTTTAAAATTTGCGCGCGCTCAAGGGATTGCTAATACCCTTAAGTGACCGGTGTTAAGACACAGCACGGGCAAAAGGTGTAGATAGAGAAAGGAAGAGGAGGTACCTGTGCACATTGCGGGTTGAAGTCTGTGGGAAATATCGAACTGGCAAGAGCATTCCTTATACGCCAAGTGCGGCTCTAAATTGAACTGTGCGTCCGAAAGTAGGCTTAAGGGTGAACTGATGAGCATTCCTGACGAGACGAGTATTGCAGGAGAATTCATGGAGAGAAGGAATGCAGTTGGTCGCCTCACTTGACCATCGTTTCTTAAAATCGCGATCAAATATGGACAATGAAGAGACGGTACATCGATGTTCGAGCGAGTCTAATGACTCTGCGGTATAGTTGTCTCCTATCAGTTGTATCGCTCGCTTTTGGATTCTATCTAGCAGATGGAGGGTGGTCTTGGGGGCACCTGACCAGATATGAGCCTTGTACTCAAGCTTGGGGCAGATGTACGCCTTATAAATAAAAGCCAAATCAGAGGTGGTGAACAATTTCTAAACATTATTGTTGTTGAGGGTATATTGCACCGCGACCTTTAGAAATGTTGCAAGTTTAGATCTGTAGCCATTTTGCTCTCTTACAAGTTCGCCTCACATCCAGTCTTTTCAGAATTGTATTGAGGGCTATGGACTCCTGTTGCACATTGGTGGAAGAGATTTATTCTAGATTTCTAAAGCCAGGTTCCTTTAGGAATCTGAGAATGCGAGACGGTTCTAGTGCCTTCTTTTCTTCGACTTGCTAGCCTGGTACACTTGAAAGTGCTTGCCGAAGCATCTTTGTCTTTTGTGTTACATTAGTACCTCCCAGATCGTTTTCAGGAATTCCATAAGATTCTCCACAGAATCTGCAGAGACCTTCTTCTAATACCCCTAGTTTCCTTAGGTGCTCCTTGAGTCTGCAATGCCCTGTTAGGAAGCTTTGCTCATACATGCCTCAAAACTTCTTTGGATCTTGCCTGTTGCATTCCATGAGCTTTGTTCCAGGTTTCTGTCCGGTCTAGATCCCTGAATTCTTCTCTGAGAACATGGTCTCCAATAGCCCCGAATGGCTCGGAGTCTGTAAAGGCTTCGAATGCTCCTTTCCTAGCTAGAGAGTCGGCCATTTCATTGGCTTCTATAGCCGTATGGTCAGGTATCCAGCAGAGTTTTACTATATTTCCTTCTGTAGGCATTCCCACATAAGCTTGGGTTGGATGATGTAGGAGTCTAGTGCCTCGATAGCGGCTGACATTATTTTACTCTCTATGTCGAAGATGGTATTGTTTCTGCCAAGATTGATTTGATGTGTCTATGGCATAGACTTCAGCTTTCAGCGTTTGCCCATAAGTTCGAAATACTTTGTCCTGCGTCCGAACAACCCTGCTCCAGTTCCTTCATCAGTTGTGGATCCTGTTGTCTGAACACCATTTTACCGCATTGCTGCTCAGTCTGTGGAATATGGATTCATTGCTCCAGTCTTCTTTGATCCTTCTTTTGGAAGTTGAATTTCCTAATCACGTCATCCTTCGGCAGGGCCAAGAGTGGTACCAGTTTGACTAGTACATCGACTTGTCTTCTCCTTTTGTTTCTTTTACAACTTCTACGGTTTCAGTCATTTGTTGTGGATACATTCCTCGGCCACAAGTCAACCATGCATACACTTAAGTTCAGCATTTGATGTAATGGTGTCGCAGATGGCATGCAGATGGACTTTTTAAAGGCAAACATTGGTCCTTTCGTCGATGACTACAAGTGGGCCATTTGTTGACTTTACACCAAAAAATGCACACTTTCTGGCAAAGGAGATTGACTATCCCCTTTGCTCCAAGTAAGGGTATATTTATGCCAGCCCTTTGTGGTAAATTTTGCCGAGCTGTCAAGGATTGAGGCAACTGCCTTGACGCGGAGGTTCGTCTGCAAGCATATTTTCGACTTCTTTTTTTGGCTGGCGCCACAGTCCGGGAGAGGACCTGGACCTCAGCCGACATGCCTCTGCCAACAGGTCTCTCCATCTAGTACTGTCTTGTGCTAGTTGGCCGCAGCCGACTTGCCTCTTCCAACTGGCCTCTCCATCTAGTACTGTTCTGTGCTATTTGCTTCCAGCTACGCACGTTCAGCTGATTGTGGTCCCTTTCGAGCTGCGTACACCACCGGCGGCGTGGTCTTCTCTTACCGTGTTGGCCCTCGGTTTTGGAGTCGAAGTCTTTTCACTGCTGCAGTCAATGTTCCAAGGTATTCATTGTGCTTAACGCGTTTGTTCCAATTTTCGCATTTTCTGGCAGAGGAAGCTGTAAGAATTTACTAGAAAACCAACGAACAGGCTCACATTTGCCAAATTTTCCGAGGCAACTTGATCACTTCCACATTAATGAACCCCGCCAACGAATAAATTCTCCCCCACTCCAATCCACCCCATACTCACCCTTTGAACACTATGAATAATCAGCGTACTCTTGCTAGGATTCCCATTAGTCGACAAGGCACCATCTTGCAGAGCTCTCACAGCAGCATCGGCTAAATCCGCACCGTTCCTTATGTGCTCGTTGATCATTGGTGTGCTAATCTTGAGTGCTTCCTTCAGTTTATACGGTCTCGGTCCGACTGGTATTTCTGCACCCTCTATGAACACAAAATCAACCATAATTGCGCCGGCAACCTTTTGCGTTTCATAGGGGCGCGGCTGCAAGGCGAGAGTTTGCGATGAAGCTGGCCCCACGGCCAACTCATCGATGCCAACCAGACCGAGGCCAAGGAATTTTGGTGGATCGTTAGCATTTGCTGGACGGTCGTAGACTTCGAAGAGAATCTCAGCCGATTGTGTTGAAAGTTCGCTAAGAATGAGAGAAAATCAAGGTTGGCTTGGATTGAATTTTCCTTGGGCGGACTTACAATAGGAAATGTTCATCCCAATAGGGGTTAGTTCCTTGGCGAGCTCCTGTTTGATTCTTCTGCGCTGGCTCGTCCATTTCGACGACAACATACGGGTCCTGTGCGCCGGCGAGACCTTCCCCTTTGACAATCTTGACGAGGAGACGTCTGCCGGAGGCCATCGCGTGCATGGAGTTTGTTTGATAGCCCGAGCTAAGGTTCTCCATGTTATGCTGGTTATTTGTGATTGAATGGAAAGACAATTTCACAGGTTAGGTTATTGATTTCAAATCTGGGATTATTTGCCAGAATGGTAAGTAGACGAAAGGAAACTGATGAAGAGGACTGAGAGCTTTGTTGGTCGTCGACATGACGTGGGGGTGGTTTCTGTTGGTCTTTTAAGGTGCTTGCGTTGGTGGCTTGTTGCGGTTGAAAGGGTATGAGTGGCTAATGGAATGTTGTACATTTTCACAAAGCTGAGAGAAGGTCCATGAAAATATAAGCAATTGTATCGATTTTAAAGTTCAGTGGCAAAAAGTCGAAAGAAACAACTTTGGCAGTGAAAGATGTTTAATTTTGACGAAGCGTCGTTCAAGTTGTATACAGTCGCCGCTTCATCTAAGACGTAAATCAGTACACAACTTTAAACGAGGTCTCAACCAAGACCAGGTGCCGACAATTTAAGCAACAAATCGGAGGTCCTTAAACGAGTTAGATCAAAGACCAAGCAACATTTCAAATGAGGTGCATGATTTCTTCTTTGCAATGAACAATGCAATGAAACGAATTGAAAAACAATTGAAAAGTCTGCAATTAAGACAAAGTCCAACTGCATATATTATCAAAGAACTCAACAACAACAATTCCTCCAAAGTAGGTACAAGCTTGCAACCTCTCTCACTTATAATAAGCATACTTTCGCATTCTCTGAAATGAAACAGAAAAAAAGAAGAGAAGAAGAGAAAGAAAAAAACGGAGAAACCGTCACAAGTTAGTGCGGAATTAACAGAATGATTCCCGGGCAGGGGCTAATGAAATTCAGCACAAAATGCGGTGATGCGGCGCAATCATACGAATGTTTTTTCACTTTTCACCCGTGTCCTTGAGGGGTTTTCGAACAGTTTCCTTCGTCTACTTATGCAAAACTGACTGCAGTGTGAAGGAAAAAAAAGCTCCAAACTAGATGGCGAGAGAGAGAGAGAGCGCAAATGAGATGCGGGAAGAGTTTTGAAAATATCGCACAACGATTATCATGCATTCTACATTCTGTCATCTCGTCTCACCGCTAGTGAGTCATAATGTATGGGCAATATTACAGGAAGTTCTGGTGTTTCAATTTCCGCACGAGGACATGTTGAATAAATTGAAAAATCACAAGGATACACTGTCTCACGGAACGCTGTTGTAAGGATTTCACTGCGAAGCAAAGAAAAAAAAATTCAGTTTCAAAGGAGGTCTGAGATGTCAGTTCGTACCTGATGACATCCTGGAGCTGTTGCTCATCTTGGTCGACGGCCTTAATGGCGCCCACACTGTTCATTGTAATTCGAATCTAAAAATAAATAAAAAAATAAACAAACCAAAGATAGTCTGAATGGTCACGCGCTTACATCGGGATATCCTTCGACACGCATATCACCCTTCAGGGTGTTGTAGTTCATTGCAGTTGTCATGCGAGCACGAAAGCGTGACACGGTCACCTTGTAATGAGACGTGTCCACTTTGCCGGACTTCTGTCGGAACGTTTTGACCTGCAACACTGGCATTGCATCAACATCAAATGTGGTGACCTATGAAGTGAATGATTATTATCGGTTTTGTTGACGGCCGGGGGATATGTGGGAGCTCACCATATCGGCTGGATTGTGCTCATCACAGTTGCAGAATATGTTTGACAATCCCGGCGGAGGACTGTCTGGAAGAACACGGACGATTTCTACGGCGACTCCATGCTGTAAAGGGAACAGGAAGTTGAGTTAAAATGTGTGTGGATGGAAGATGATTTTGATGAGACGTATTTTGAAAGAGAGTCTTGGGGAATTTTGCGGAAGAAGCGTCGACAAGTAATTTATCGCGAACTCTACCGTCGACAATTGATAATTCGAGTTATTACTGCTTATGGTCAGGTGCTAGACCATGTGTGAGCGCCTGAAACCATTTGTCAAACGACCTGATAGGTCTTTATCAGACCGGGGAAGTCCACCACGGCAGATTCTGGAAAAAAAAAACCCAAGACATGCAGATCGACACCCACCACCTATTCGTCGATTTCAAGGCCGCATATAGTCTACAGCGTGCACAGAGTCGATCTATCGGAACGGAGGCGGCGAAAGTGAGTTTAGCAGTGAATGAGGGCAAAACGATGTACACGCTGTCATCGAGAAGGGACGCACAACATCGACGACTCGGATGACCGTAGGCAGCTTTAACTTCGACGTAGTTAAGGACTTGGTCTACCTCCGCTCCCAAATAAACAGTACGAACAACATCAGTACCGAGATTAAAAGCAGAATAACTCTTGCCAATCGCTTTCCAAGGTAACATTATATAAGACCAGATCATCCCTGATTAACGTACAAATCTGATGCCCACGGAATCGATGGCGCAGAAAAGTGGAGAAGGACCTCAACCTCAAACTTGGCGACGCGAAATTGGAGGCAACATATACAGCCTGTTGCCTCCAATTTCGCGTCGCCAGGTGCCAGGTGGAGAAGCTTGTTGACTGACGCCCAGGTCTATCCCGGACTGTATCGCCTTTAGAAAAAGAAGAATAAGAAGAAGCTAGACGAACTAACTCGCAACTTGCTTGGTCCTTAATCTTGAGGTTCTACGCGTTATTTGTCAGTCAAGGCGGACTTCTTTTGGCTACTTGGCGGGTTTTGAGTCGTTTGCTGAGCCTCGTGACGGCTGTCTCGAGCGCAAGACGGCTGTCAATTATTAAGGGCGAGGTTCAATGCATTCTTATCATCTAAGAAGGGCACAATGGACCACGAGCCACGGCCTAAAGGGTCGACGAGGCATTCTATCACCTACCCTCCTATTAGAAGAAGACCCAAGGAGGAGGCGGATGCCACCAAGAACCTTCCTTGTTCCTGCAGCTTACTTTCCACGCGTTAAGTGCTGAGTTCTGAACGGGGAGAAACTCTGACAAAGCCTTAGGGAGACAGCTTTATAACGAACAAATCTAGGGGACAAGGCGTGGGCTTTAGATTGATGGATTTATGCAGTCTGGACATCGGATCAACGATGAGGACCCTCTGGCCGGCGCTGATTAATAACAGATCTTGATCAATGGTCACTTTTAGACCCAAGAGTGTAATTGATTAACGTGATTACCTGGCATAAGCCTTTTATCACTAGGTCTAGGTCCCAGGACGCCTTCAGTAGGAATCTCAAGTTCCAAAATTTAGAAATAAGCTTATGAACTTATCCAGACTCTCTGTAGAGATACGGCTAATGCAACTTTGAATCAAAAATACGCAAATCAACGCGGTTAGATCGAGGAATGTCGCAACTAATGTTCCCAACAAGAGAACAACGTATCACATGCTTTCAATAGAGTGGTTCCTAAAGTGTTTTGTCAAGAAGTTTCTTTTGTAAAACACACAGACTTCATAACTGACTACGTCTCTGATTAAGTAGTCACTAAACAAACTATGCTAATGTTTCCAATTCAAGACATTCACACTTCAAAGCGACCTTGTAAACATTTTGAAAAGAAAACAAAAAACATACCCCGACGAGTCCAAGCTCTATGCCAACCCATTGTCACGCACAGAACTGCGAGATGTCTGTGATTACACGACTCATTAACTAGAGAGACACAGACACGAACACAGTTGTCGCGCGAGCTCAGTAGGCAGTAGTGAACGAACCGAAAATGCTTTATTTGGTTACGCTTTATTCAGATTTCGAGTCGAAAAATAGATTCAAACAGTGCCCGCCGAGGCCAAGGTTGAGAATTACATAATCGAACCGAAATAAGCATAGATTCCAGCGCACACCGCAGCCGAACGCACACATTTCCATAACGAGTCGGAAAAGGCGACGACGCGACGCGGTAAGTTAATTTGATTCAACCGTCACTAATGTCGAATGGATTGTCTCAAATTAAATGATTGTAAATTACGCTCCACTGAGTGGCGACGACAGTTCAGGTCAAATTAACCTCTCACAGAGATGCCAATACGATGATGAGATGTGCCGCAAAACGTTCGTCCAATTTCAGAATTGTGTCACAAATGTGTTCAGATCGGCGTTTAATCGGGTCTATTTCGATCGATTGCCGAAAAGTTGTCCAAAAAATTAACGACGCGCCCGCTAGCAGATGTGCAGCGCAGGATCGTAAAACATTTTACGTCAAATGAGTAGTTAGCGGAGAATGAGAGATCAATTGCTGGTGTGTGATCTCAGTGCGAGGCTAATCAAAGTCCAGAGGTCTGTGACATGAAATTGCGTGCGACTGCAAACCTGAAACAAACTGGCTTTCAGACTGACTTGAACTCGATATAATGAGGTGCCTGTAATGCGTCTTGTGGTCTTAACTGGGTTAGTGCCTTATATGCAGCATATATGCACCGTGATAGTGGTCGGAGACTGATAGGGGATTGGCATGTTGTCAGAAATCGAATATATTGAAGAAGCTTGATCTGATACTTGCCCAAATCAGGATTCCAGACGAAAACTAGTTTTGAAGCAGACGCTTTCTCAGTTGAGTCCAAAGTTCGTTCTTCTATTCAAGCTCTCAATTAAAACAATCCCCATTACATTGACAATGAAAATGAAGACAATGTCACAGGGGTGCCCATGAAAATGCTGATTATCGTGTTTATGTGTCACGCAACTATTGACCCTTGCTGCTGCGACGAATTGCGTCTTAGAAAATGTGTTGTATTATGGGACGGCAAAGGCAAGAGAGAATGCTTATTAGTTTCGCTAGCTGGTGGCTGTCTGTTCATGGTGACGATGAAGTTCCGTGTGATGTGTCTCTGTGTAGCTTAGAGTGATAAATGCTTTTCGAAATTACACAAGAAGACAAGCAAGGGGACGTTCGGCATTTATGCTTGACAAAGAAAGAGGTTTGAGTCAAGCGATGAATTTGTTTCTGGCGGTGTTTCTTGCCTTTCTTGGTGGTTAGAGGCACTTGCCGTGGCTTGTCGCGGGTCTTGGATAACATCAGTCACTGAAGCACCGAGGCGGCTGCATAATTGTACAGGAAATAGAACATAAGTGCGGTTTGAAGACATGGAACGGCTCATTTTTGCTTTAAATTGTCAACTGCGAAAATGACGGTAATTACAGTGTGACTGTAGTCAAAACATGGTAGATGATCATTTTGTGTCCCTGACTGACGGATTTCGTTGGCAAAACTCACTAATTGAGAACTTAGGGAACATACAGTGGACTCTTTCTAAGTCGAACTCTTCTTAGTCGAATTTCTCTCTAACTCGAATTTTTTGTTCGTCATATTTTAGCTTTTCCGTCAATTTTCCAGTCGAACTCCCTCGAACTCGGACTATTTTGGATATCCCGCGACTTAGAGGGAGGCGACAGTATCTGCCACGTTTCATCCAAATCCGAATCGCCGCGCCGTTTAGCACCTGGAGCTTCACGCATGCAAACGTCCAACCTTTCTGCATTTTCATTGCACGTTTTATTTCACGTTCGAACATGAAAGTTCGCTTCTGCAACGTCACTGCCTTCTGATCGTCCGAAGGGTGCAGTCTTCGGACCAATGTATTTCTTTCTGCCTTAGGTAGGTGATAGAGTACCCCGTCGGCCCTTAAGACCGTGGCTCATCAGCTTGTCGGCTCCATTGTGCCCCTTTCTAACTTAAGTGACAATAATTAATAAGGAGTGCAGCTTTTTAGCTAGCTATTCGATGCAATGGCCGAATTCGGTTGTGTCGCACCACGCTACCACACACGCGATGCACCGTGCAGTTCGGCGCAAGGATTTCCTAGGCGTTTGAAACCTGCACTGGATTTCGGCAAGGAGATGTGCTGTCGTGTGATTTCTGCAATCTGGTACTGGAGAAGATAGTGCGGAGTGCAGCGGTAAACACGGAAGGCACTATCTTGTACAAGTCGGTCCAACTGTTGGGGAACGCAGATAACATCGACATCGTCGAGCGTTCTCAACGTGCCGTAGGCGAAACGAGCTGGTCTCAAGGTCAATGAGGACCAAGTAAGATATGTGCTGTCGACCAAAAAACGTTTCGTCACACACCACGTGAACGTGAACAAACGTGAACTCCACAAACGACATCACTGTGGAGATCCGTCGTAGAGTAGCGCTCGTCGGATATACGGTGCCCTCTGCGAGGAAGGCAAATGGTGGACATAACCGCGAACTCTACGAGCTGTACCAGGATGTAAATGTAGTCCGTCGACTGTACTGGCTCGGCCACATCGAGCGCATGGACAACAATGCTCCAGCAAAGGGGGCCTTCGAATCTGAGCCACCTGGTTCGAGAAGGAGAGGAAGACCGAACATCTGGTACAAAGACCAAGTAATCGCGGATGCAAGACAGATTGATCTTGATGACTGGAAGCACCGTGCCGAGGACAGTCAACGATGCAAGGCTGCTGCCTATTGCTTCACCATAACCAAAGACAGGGCCTATCCGTTGAAGGGAATAAATGAGGGATCCCAGCATTACTTTGCAGGAGTCTGTTGCCTTCTGTGTAGCGCTTATATGCGCGAGTTATTTAAACGGACTCGCTACAACGTTTCCAGAATGTTTCTTCATCATGTCTTGTAGCCAAGTGCAAGTTCGGTTCCAGAAGAAACACACAGCCCTTGCTTCAACCAATGCATCGTAATTTCATTCCATTGTTCGAAGTAGTTCATGTGAACACATCCTTTCGAAGCAATTCACGCGAACACATCCTCTCGTAACCCATTACACAACCAACCAATCGACAATGAATGAATAATCAATCTCATCCACTAATTAATGCTATCCATCAAAGATCTCGGATTTAATAAACCATCAAGTATACAGCAAGCATACAATTTATGGCCAACGAGGCCAAGTAGCACTTTTCGAACTCACTGTCTACAGCTGTGTCCGCAAGAGCAAGGACTAAGTGTCCAACATATGGTCACTCTCAGAAGTGCTTGTCGGCTATTACCACGTTCACAATTGAATTCATTAGCGGGGGAGGATAAAACGCGCGTACACTGGTAATTAGTGATAAATCGATTCGATTGAAAGTGGCGTGTGAAAATACCAATTTTGACATGTGGTCAGTTGGTCATTCAACTCAATTTTTCGTTGAACTTCGTCTTGGTCGAAAGTTGTCGTGAAGGAGTGTGTTTTCGTGGCTAGTCAATGGGGGTTTCGACAGTAGGTCTCACGGTAGTACAGTGTCCAGAGCACCACAAGGCCGTTTGGGCACCCAATTACCTGCCAACATATGTATGCTCGTGGCCAAAGACTCATACAGCGGTTACTTCCTTAAACGTGTATAAACAATTGACGTTTCAAGTTCAGTCAAAATTACTACGTCGCTAAGTGAAGGAACAATTAGTTCTTTTTCAAGGATTTTCAGAATCATCGACTCCTACATTTGATTACCGCCATGAACGTCGTTCATAATTCGGTGCCACACCCCTCTCGAGTTTGCTCAAAAGTAGATCAGTCTAGAAAAGATTAGCAAACTTCGAAGTCGAGCCATAAGCCTGTAGGTCCCTCGACTATTCTTCTTCTTTGTATGGCGCTACAGTTCCTGGGGCTCAAACAACAAGCTTCTCCAGCTAGCTACCTCCAGAGAGGTAGGTTGAATTCCTTGTCCACTTGGGTACGCCACCTTAGACGTTGACGTTCTCTGTTGCATTGTCTCACAGTTTCGGTGTCGAGGACTCTTCAGGCCGGAACTAAGCTCTACATGGCCCAGCCGCCTTAGGCGTTGCATCCGTAGACTCGCCCGTACACTTCATGGTTGAATCTTCTGCCCCAAATACCGTCAATGAGCATTGCTTCAGCTTTGGCTCATTTCTCCCGTCCCTCCGACTGCAACTTCAAGCAGTTCACGTGAACACATCCTTCATCAGGGCCAACGATCGCACGCAGAACTTTTCTCTCAAAGAGACCAAGGGCTCCTTTAGACGCTTCTGAGATTGTCCGTGCGCTGTACAGGAGGACTGGGATGATCAGTATCTTATATGAGGAAAGGTTGATCTTTCGAGATGCGGGCTTAATTCTCCATTGCCTCTTGAGCCCATAGAGACAGCGGTTGGCAAGAGTTATTATGCGTTTGATCTCGGTTTAATGTGGAGCCGAGGTAGACGAAGTCTTATATAAAGTCATTCGACAGTCCTTCGACCTTCAATTGCCTCTTGAGTCCATAGAAACAACGGTTGGCAAGAGCTATTCTGCGTTTCATCCCAGTACTAATGGTGTTCGTACGAAGTCCTTAACTACCTCGAAGTTATAGCTGCCCATTGTGACGCTCCGTCCAAGACGTCGATATTGTATGGCCTTCCTTGAGGACAGCATATAATTCGTGTTACCAGCCAGACCAATTTTAGCCGCTCCCGTGTCAATGCAAGCAAGCTAGCCTCATTGACGGCTCTCGGAGTTCTGCCTATCATGTCAATGTCATCGGCGGACTACTGGAAGATCGTGCCTCTTTTGCTGGCGGGTGAGTTTGGCGAGCCACTCGTGAAAGAAAACTACCTCGCACAACACGACTGACCACGGAAAGGGCCAATGAAGTTTTAATTCAAGAGGAATTGCCTTACAATAAGAGGATCCTTGTCATGTTCGATCTGCACTGCAGTCATACATCAGATTTATTCACACGAATGTTTAGGTGAATAGTTGCCCTTCAAATCAAGGCCCACGAACCACGGCGTTTATGTGTGTCATTGCTTGGTTTTGTATGGACCACACATCGCCGGCCGTCCCAAGTTTGTGCATTTTTCAAATTCAAGATTTACATTCACTCTGGCGTATGAGCTATAAAACAACCACACCCATTTCGGCGGCAATTGATATTCAAAGAAATAAAACTCCATCCAATGACAATGTGTATCCAAAATTATCGATTATCTCGGAATTCATTTGTTGCCCGCCGTCAACCTCTCAACGGCAGACCCATCGCCGTCCGCATCACCTCCGAATCAATAACGGCCCATTAAACTCAAGGAGATCCAGCTTCGTTACCGTAATTATTCAAAAACGAAACAACATGACATCACTACCAGACCGCAACAGACACACGCTTAAATTCTAAGTGCAAGTGATTTCCATTCCATACTTACATCTTCAACAGACTTCTTCAGACTGTCGTTGAGAGCAATCACCCACGAGTTCAAGAGTTCATTGACAATCACCAGATCACTGTAAAGCCAGCGGAAAACCTGACTTGTCCACGTTACGGAAGTCTAACGAGAATGAAAAAAAAAGCAAAAAAAAAAACGAAACAAATTTGTGAATAATTCTTAAAATCATTTAAAATTCATCGAAAACTCACCGTTTCTGGTCCAATGACATTCGCCGGCGGAGGAACAATTCGTTTTTTTCTAGTTTCGGGGCCAGTCGAACTCTGACGAACGACACGTTTTCGTAGCGGGGCATTTGGCCCGCCAATCACACCGGATCGGCCACGGCCACCGGCTCCAGCACTTAATGGTTTCGAATCCTAAAGTGGATACGGACAAGATTATTCCAGATGATATCAGATGATCGGAGACGAGTTAAATGGCACTTACCTTAACATCTTTACTAGATAGAATCTCTTTTGGTTCAGATAGTCGCAGTTTATCACCGTTGGCTTTAGCACCACTTGTTGTTAGACTATTATTTCGACTGTTGCCAGCTGATGGCGTTTCCTTATTCATATATTTGTTATATAAAAATTTACACAGCCACACTAAGAAGAGGGCCAATACGGCCCAAATAAATATGAACATTGCTAATGAGTCCATGGATAAGTCACCGATTCCTTCAAATGAACAAATGTAATCATCGATTTGATCAGCTAAGTCCATATTGAATATGACCAAGGGACATCATTACTGCAAAAAAAAAGAACGAAAGAAAGAAAAGAAACCATTAGAGAGTCATTTTATGTGAATGTTTAGCCTTAAAGGGTGTGTTCAACGATAGTTATAGCCTACATAAAGTTTTTAAGGGACATTTGGGAATCAAATGAGTGCTCTTCCTTGTTAGTAACGTCACAACACTCAAAGGTAGGAATTTGGAGTAAGAACCTGTCATTCTCTTATTTAAAGGGTGATTTTTTAGCTATTATCTTTTTGGCAACACTGGTTTAAACAGCTGACGCACGTTTCGTATTTTGTTTCACTGTCAAACATCTTCAGTTTGGTCTATAATTTAGCCATGAATCGTCTTACAAACGAACAACGCTTGCAAATTATTGAATTTTATTATCAAAATGCGTGCTCTGTTAAGAAAGTTAATCGCGCGATTCTTCCATTTTATGGTCAGCATTTTTGGCTCAATAAGTTCGTAAATAAGCAGAATTGTCGATTTTGTAGTGAATATCAGCCAGAAGTATTGCAAGAGCTAAAAATGCATCCAGAAAAAGTCACAGTTTGGTGCAGTTTATGGGCTGGTGGCATCATTGGACCGTACTTCTTCAAAGATGATGCGAATCGTAACGTAACTGTGAATGGTGAGCGCTACCGTGAGATGATATCCAACTTTTTGTTGCCCAAAATGCAAGAGCTTGACTTGCATGACATGTGGTTTCAACAAGACGGTGCCACATGCCACACAGCACGCGCAACAATGGACTTATTGAGGAGCGAGTTCGGTGAACATTTTATTTCACGTTCTGGACCGGTCAATTGGCCGCCTAGGTCGTGCGACTTAACGCCTTTAGACTATTTTTTGTGAGGCTATGTTAAAGCTCATGTCTATTCAGACAAGCCCGCTTCAATTGACGCATTGGAAGACAACATTGAAGCATTTATTCGTGAGATACCGGCCGAAATATTGGAAAGAGTATGCCAAAATTGGACTAAGCGGATGGACCATTTGAGGCGCAGTCAAGGTCAACATTTGCATGAAATAATCTTCAAACATTAATTTATATGGACCGTACTATCGATTCAAAAAAAGATTTCATGCATTATTCTGAATTTTATGTGTGTTTTTTGAAAAACTTTCCTATAGCTGTTAAAAAATCACCCTTTAGAACTGCAGTCTGTTAAAGGTTTTCCTTGCTAAAATTAATCTCAGATTCAGATAACTGCTGCGTTTCATAGATAATCACACAAATCGGCTGCTATTAAATGCCATTAAAAAGCAACTGAGAAGGCAATCAGTGTCAGTTCGAGACACACGAAGGTGCAACGTTCCGGAAACCAGGTTGTCAGTGCAAAGAGGGAAGTGAGAGTCTTCATGACGTGGTTGATATCAGACTTAACGTCAAAAATAGGCAGTAAACCAGTCGACATCGGGCAGCAAGCGAGTAGTTGCAGAGAACCGGGCGGATTTGATTTAAGGGGAAATGGAAGTAATTTAACGAATAAGCATTTTTTTTTTTACTACAGCAGCTGCCTGCTTGTCAGATGCGTGCTGAAAAAAGAGGGCAGGCAGAAGGCTGGCGTGCGATCCGACTTTCGCATACGGCAGTTGTTTACGAAGACAGCCTTTTTCACCCAACTTGCGTTCGATGTTTCAAACAGAATGTGAATAGTTTCGCTACCTTTCGGGAAACATGAACTCCACATTCGACACATGCGCTTGACGATTGCTGATACTTCGGTTCTGGTGTGAAGCCATGAATAATCATGTTCTGCGCAACACTAATTCTGGCCAGTGCCATTATGCGAATTTAGAAGCTGGACGATAGGACGAAGGAATACGCAACATATTGCGAATTTTCTGAACATCTTTACGAGAGAACGGGCCAGGAACCAATATGCATCAGTAAACAACGACGGAAGTGGCAGTGGATTGGTCACGCACTACAAAAGGGTGGAAGCTGTATGGTGACTGCTCGCTTAAGATTTAAAAGCAGGCTCCACTTAAACCGGTTTGATCCATTGTGCTGAGCTGTGCCCCTTAACACAGGGCGGCAGAAGATTTGGCGGTTCGAAGAAAACTTGGCGGAGAATGGTGGAGAGTGAAGTGTGGCAGTTGGAGAGAGTTGAAGCACATTGTCAGAAATAGAAGGTGATGCGTAGGTGTAGTTGAGGTCCTACATATGTATGTCCCACAAGGGGATACAGCAACTGTGTCTCTTCGTCAGTTGTTCTTTACTGTCAGCAAGGAAGACAGAAGGCAGCCGTTGTACAAGAGCTGTACAAGATGTGGACATCAGTCAGAAGGCAGAGATTCGGAAGCAATCTGCGGCAATAGGTAGGCTGACTGCTCGCTTATTAGTACAAGCTAAGCTCCACTTCGTTGTGGGTATGTGCGTCGACTCCTACGCACGTGGACCTACCTGTCTAGGTTCGATTCCTGGTACGACAAGAATAACTTTTCACAGCCCCACCTATTTCGAGTCACTGACAATGCTCAAAGAGTATACATAACCGTCTAGAAAAAGCTTCTCAAACTTTGCCGTTCGGAGTCGGCATAAGACTGTAGCACGCAGAACACGAGGGCTTGCTGAGAGGCTAGGCCCTGACACTCTACGGGCTGTAGAGAAACCCCTATTGTTATTATATATAAGCTTCACTTAGAGCAATGTGGTCCACTGTGCTGTCACTTTGTAACCTGGTTCTCCCGTTGACCTCACTGCGATTGAGTGGTTATTTCCGATGTCTGTTTTGATCATTTTATCGCCATTTGGTGGCTTTTAAGTTTTCTAGGATGTCTCTTAGGAGTAATCTGCGGCAATACAGAACCCTGCTGGCAGACCACCGAGCTGGCTTGGGAAGAAATTCCTGGAATTTGATTTAGCGACTATTTCAGTAAGGTAACCACGGAGTTAGCTTACGAAGAATTTCGTGCAATTTGCGCGAATTCCTTGAATTGGCGACTATTTCAGTAAGTCAACCTAGAACAAAAAACAACAGCCCTACATTCCAAGTGTAGGCAGGGTATTTCTTCTAAATTAATGAAGACTCTCATTGGATTGCTTTTACATACGCGTAACCGCCAGCACACTTAGACCATGTGTAGTCAGTCTATCACCACTGATCGACAACTCCAATGATAGTGCCGTCAATTTGATACCAAGGGCAAATGGTGACTGGGCCAGATTTGAAAACCGGATAAGGGGTACCAGCAAACCAAGGGCAGACACTCAACCAACTGCCCCCAACCAGCTGTGCATACGTAACGAAGTAAATATTTATAGTCTTCCCCCTTCTGATAAAAGTCACAACACTCATAAAAATCGCAATGCGTCAAATTGTTCCCATCGCACTTGTCAAAGAAGCGCCACGCCATTAATTACCCCAAACTGAACGGAAGTATGCACCCTCCCTCGCAAGGGAATCAAGTGTCGTCAGAGTTGTCGTCTCTTGTTGTCTCTGATAAGTATCCAAACTGTCTACCTTTTGTTTTTCTTTTGTCAACAATGTCACTACAATCGCCCTACCCTACGCCCATTCAAGCGATAGTTCACTCGATTTTTTTCTCTCTCTCCGGGTGTAGATAGTGTATTTTATTTTCAAAATTTTCTGAATAGAGTATGTGAAAGATGGCGCGTGTGTGAATATGCGCAGTTCCAACACACTTATGATCTTGACAGGAAATCAAAAAAAACGAACAAATATTCCGCAACCTCTTGAATAACAAAATTTTCCATTTTTTCAAGACATTACCGTTCAAACGCAATTTCCACTGCCCTCTCCATTCGCAGCACAATTTTCCACTTTTCCAACTTTGTTATAAAAAAATAAAAACAAAGAATATCAAATGTTCAGATCAGTCCTGTGTAATTAAGAGAAATAGAACTCAGTCACGATATTAATGTCGTTCTTCCTGTCATTGATTGACACAAAACATCTGGGCTTGGACTTTCACTTCGCGCACTATATTTAGAATCCTCTCCCGACATTTATTTATGTGCCCAGACCCTGTCTTACAACAGGTAACTCAAATCTCAGCAAACACACAGACGCACAGGGCTACTTTCTTGCTCGACAAACTCCTCCCATGCGGGATATAAACTCGAATCGCATTCAAACACTATATGGAGGAACTATCGAAAACTATAACTCAAAGTGAATAAAAAATGTTTTCGGGTTTCGAAAAAAAGGTGAAAAATAAATTCAATTCTTCACATCACGTTGGAAAATTCGTCGAAAGTGAGTGAAGAAAATACGAATAGAATCGCGGTACTAACACCTACATGTCCGAACGGATCGGCACGGTTTGAGAATTGAGAATTTATTTTTGGACGAGATTTTCGGATGAGAAAGAGTGAGAGTGTGGAAGCATCTTCATCTCATCACCGATACCCAGAGGACGCAAAAATAGAAAATCTACATGCATAAGTGCGCGCACGCGAAGCTACACGAAAACAGCGAATGAAACTGAATAAGAGAAAAAAAAAAAAACTAAAAACTACTGATGTCTGTGCTTGGACCATGATGTCATTGTTACTGCGACATTTTGGGGGGGGGATATGCGTGCTGGCGCTTCTCGTACATACCACCAAAACCAATGCATTACGTTACGCAAGTGACGTAATTGAAAAATGAATCAAAGTTTTGGTGGGTCTTCGGCGAAGAAAACCCAGCGTGTCAACACTCGAATGCATGTCTGCTCTGTCGATTTGGGAATGTTATTCTCTTCTGATTTATTTATTTTCTTTTCTTTTTTGTGTTTTGTTGGGGAAACACTTGAAATCCTTGTCTGCACAGACGACTGGTAGCTGGGTGGTGTGGTTGCTGTTTGCTGCTGTTTTTGTACAAAAATGTAGCGAAATCGAATTGAATTTTTGAATACCTGCCAAATAGGGGGGAGGGGGGGAGACAGTAGGATTTTGTCTTAATTGTTTCGTGCTGGCCTGGGTCTTCGTGGTCAGTGGGGAGGGGGCTTTAGGGTGGAAAATGATTTTTTAAATGATTTTGTGATTTTCATCTGAATTCTTCAATACGTGCTTGATCTTCGATTATACGTTTTTTCTCATTTTTTTCGTTAGGAAGTCTTTAATTTTGGAAGCAATTAAAGACTTTTTATCAAAATCAATGCTCTATAATGACTTCTGTTCTTGTGCGAATGGTGAGGGAAACTTGGCAAGAGTGATCGGCAAGAGGTTCATAAATCCAACTCCTGTTTTACAAAGAAGTAGAATATTCCCTCCCGGCTGTTGAGCAATCTGTGTATTTGCCTGTTTACTATTTAACTCACATTGTTTCCCGTTGGTGGAATATTCTTTAGGATACAATTGAAATTTGTCATTCCGCTTCAACAGAGGTATGTCCACAATTTGCAATGAATTTTAAGGCCCAACCATAAATGTCTGACTCATGTTTATGTGTGAATCGAACGAAAGTAATCAGAAACGTCATCAAAAGTATCGTTACTTCTGGTAATTCCAGCACCAACTGTCATTTATGGCCGTACATAAGTAAGTTATCGCTCCCACTTATGGAAGGCAAATTTAACGAAACTTAACGAAACTTATCGAAACTGCACGGAGTGCTTTTTTTATGTTATTGTACCCTGATGTAAATTATGGAATCTGTCTGATGCATCCGTCTTAATTCCCTTCCTTTTCATAAATTGCTACTTTGTATACTTATAACAAATCTGTTAGCTGAAGCGAATCTATTCACACCATTAACTTAGTTGCTACCTCCTCAAAACACACAACAAACAACAAAAAGCGCTTCCGTCCATCCATCATGTTAAGGGTCACAGAACAGAAGAGAAAAAAAAACCCAAAAAACAACTTTTTTTTCTTTCAGCAAAACTTATGACGCAACACAGCAAAAACTTTCCCAACATAAACTCAGAGATTAGTGCTCAAACTACTTCCATTCGCAGTCGTAAGTAGCCGGCGCACCAATGAATGTAGGTCATTCCCATAATTATAGCAACAACGTGAGCGGCGATCGCCACAAACTCGAGCTCTCGACTTCGGTATCCGAATTACAAACAATGACAACACACGGCGCGGCGGCAGCGGTCATAGACACAGTTCATTCCCCTCTTCTTCGGCAAATTGCAACGGATATAAACAGAGCCGCACCATGACATTACATTAATTGACACGTGAGACCCGCTTATGTGCGTCGTTGTTCGACTGTATCCAAATCGGAAATTGCACCACTCAGCCGAACCCGAACCGCCGCAACGCGACGGCGAGTGCCGACCTGAGCACATATCGGTAGCTTTTTATACATGTTGTGTACCGAGTTTTTTCTCCTCCACCATCGCCATGGCACACGTTTTGAGAAGAACAACGAAAAAAGGCGATTAACCACAAACGATGGCCACGTCTAGGTTGCACATGGTTGTCTTGTCTACCCACCCCATTTGGTGGATGTGTGTGAAACCCACACGCGTAGCTAGCGGCGGCAGACAGCTGCTTGCAAAATCAATCCGAGGGAAGAGATACGATTGCTGTTGGCTATAATTACTAGCTGCCACCACATTTGTGGTCATCACCAGGTGTGCAGCATGCAACTGTGTACTTGTTGTCTGGACGGGAGAGAGACATTTTGAAACGATTTTGTCTTGGGTGAGAGGTTAAATTGACTGAAAGGCTATTTGTCGATTCGGCATTTAGGCGGTGTCCACTTCTTTATTTAGTGACAAACTTGAATCTGGCTACTATGCCACTTTAGAAAATGGGAGTGCCTGCAACCTCTTAGATTTGTAACACCCGCTCCAGTTCGCTCCAGGGACAACTTTCACGCTCTTGTCAGGCAATGACATCATTCCCAGCCTCGACTGACAATCAAACGAGTCTTCCCTGCGTTTGCACCCATTCCCCAAGCACAAAATACGCAAACACACACAAAATGCGACCTTCAGTCCAGTGAATTATCTTGCTTTTTGGGGGCTAACGTGAGACAAATTCCCAATGCTGACGTAATTCACTCTCTCAACTTCGATGATGTTTCATGTGTATCCACTTTCTGCCCACAACAGATGGTTACTCACAGTCGCACAGAATTTCTGAATCACAAGCAAATAAACAAAACGAATTAATTTTAGATCGCTCCATGTAACTGTACTCGGTCGGCGTCGGATGTGTGCCATTTCTCTATTTTACTCTTCACTCCTTTCCAAAAATACAATTTCCATCAGAAAGTTTGGCACAGCCATCGAGCGGCCAAACTCACGACTTCCCAACCATCCCCATCCTCTCACTTTATCTCGTTTCGTTTGGCGCTCTCTCCAGTGTAGAGGTTCCACTCTCTCGACGTGTTCTATTTATAAAATCGGCGCGAAATAATTGCATGACGTCTTTCCAAAGTTGGCCGAAACGAGAATTGCCGGGTAATATGAACAAAAAAAAAAAATAAAAAATACAAAACGACTATCCAACACGAAAGTATAATGACCTCACGACTTTTTCATACACGTATATGCCCCACAAAGCACTCGGGTGCCCCCCCCCCCCCCCCCCTTCCCCGTCTATGAATTTAGGTGTATCCACACTGCGGTGCACAATGGAGAAGGTTAATCTATGGATACGCTGCAAAAATGCTTCATCATTATGAGCATTTGCATGGATTGTGGATGGCTGGGTATGGTGGGGCCTCTGAGTGAGTGTTCTTTTTCTCCCTCATGCTGCAGGACAATAAAATGTATGCAGACCTTATTGGACACATGCCGATTTTGTCAGGCTTGACCAAGGATACGGTTCACAGTTGGAATCCCCATTTTTCTGTGACATTCAACTGGGAGTTGGATTGATGTCAGTACGCACCTTCAAAAATGTCTAAGTTCGCCCATAGGGGGTGGGATGGATGGTAATGGGGGCGACAATAAATCAGAATGGTAGCGTCTTAAATTGGTTTTAACGCCACTCACTGTCAAAGACATATTTTTTACTTATTTTAATTCAGACTTTAATATTTTTTCAAACAACTCACATCAGCATCGTCATCTTCTGACCCGCATAATCCACTAAAGGGCTAAAGCACGCACTAGAGATCCCCAGGCGATTCGATCCTCTCCCATCGACTCTAACTCATCTGCCTCATTATACCTAGGCGCGACTAGGCGAGTTTTTGGACGAGTCCCCTAACTGATGGAATCGCTTTTAAGGCCCGCCCCGAAAGTCGAAATGCTGAGAACATTCATGCCACGTGCCCAAGCCATCATAGCCCTTTCCGTTCTATGAAGCAGCTGCTTGACATTGAGTTCATCACGTGTTGCCCTGTTTCTCACCCTATCCCGGCGAACAATTCCCACAACAGCATAAAGAAACATCATCTAGGGACCTCGCGATTTGTCATGACCACAACTCACAATTAACAACATAAAAGAGGCGCGCAAGGCTATGCCTATGCCTTGAGGCGGAAGCTGTTAATTCGGAGAAACATGCTGTCTCTTGGGATGGACTTGTAGTCTTGGCTAGAACGCCACATTGGGCAGAGAGACGGATAGAAATTCAACACATACTAGGCTCCCTCCCGAAAAGTTTTCGACTCCGACCTTGTGAAAGAATGCGGCAGCGAATGCCAATGTATGTATTGAAGAGCGCAACTAAGAGGAGAATGATTTCAATCAACTTCTGTTTGCAGCTACCCAGAGATTGCGCTAGTTGAAGAGGATTATTTTAGTTGGGGTACATGTGCACCCCGAAAAAGGCAAGGAAATGAGAAATAGAAGTTTGTCATCCTCACAAATCTCGTGTGCTCAACACCTCCGACAGACTGTGCCTCTAGGAATCAGATATCAACATCACTAATTAGCTTTAGTCGCGAGGAAGTGCGAACGTTAATAGGAGCCCCCACCGGGCACTATGCCATGAGCACTATGCAACGATCACACTGCGTTGGTAGGCCCCCCAATCAACCACCTCAAATACACCATCTATCAACACTTCCTGCCCTTAGTTAGTAGAAGGTCGACTAGGTCATCCAAGTATAAAGTCTCTAGGAAAACCTGGCCCTTCTACACGAAAAAAAAAAGACTGATAACCTCCTCAATAGAAATCGATAGAGTCGTGGCTTTAAGCACGGGACACTGGCCTATAAGCATCCTCGTTCAACCCACACATTCGCACTTGTCTGCCTCACTTTCTCTGTGACTCTCCGGCAATAGCCAAACGAAAATATATCGCATTCGGCAAGCCCTTTCTTAGTGACCTCTCTGAGATCGCTAATCAAAGCATATCGAACATAATCAAATTCCTAAACTCCACTGGCTGGACTTGGCTAACCCAACGGTCTACGAGGTGTGGCATCAAAACGGCGCGTAACTGCGCGACTTGTACCCGATTTGAAACAAATCTGATAGCCACTTCAACGAACCAACTTTTTTGCAGGCCTGGAGTACTTATCTTGCGTAGAACTCATACAGTTTCTAAATGAATCCGCATGGTTTTAGCAGCAAATGATGGTGTCCTGGTAGAAATTACAACATCCATCAAGGGCAAAAGGCACCTAGCATGTTGGTCTAAGTGAGGCACAACCGTAAGTCCGTAAGGGCACCCTTTTGTCTCGCCATATGCCTCTCGGAATCAGCTTTAGTACTTCCAGAAATGAATGATCATCTTTAGTACTCCCATGCTTTAGTACTCCCATGCTATAGCACTCCCATGCTTTAGTACTCAATTTTTAGAACCTCCACAGCATGCCCATACCACGACTGCAAAGGAGTGCTTTTCGATCTACCATATCAAAAGCAGCCACATGCAATTTCCAACCGTTTCATGGAAACTCTCCACAATGGCTCTCGGGACAGAGAGTAGAATGCCCAGTCTTAAAGAAAGAAAACTCGCTTGTATCGTCACTTTTATTCTTTCAATGCCTGAGACAGTGAGACCCTTTGTTCTGAACGTGTAGCAAGTTAAGCACTGAGTTTCTCTGTCAATGCAGCCAGCTCATTGCGGTTTTCATTGATTTGTCAAGGGGCTGCTAATTTCCAAATAAATTCTTTCCAAACCGCAGTCTATCAGACAGTGACAAATGGTATCGTCATCGCCAATTGTTTGACCAGACACCTCAGCACAAAGTTTCGAGAATTTGGATACCCGAAACCCCGTCCTGAAAATGAACCACCTCTTGATGGCCAATTAAGCTCTCGTTTGTTATTCAAACCTCATCATCCGGCGACTGAGCGAAGAAAGTGAAGTAAGTGCTTCTTCTTCTTCTGTCATTAATGTTAAATTTCAGACCTTTAAACTGCGTCACAATACCTCGTTTACCCGACAAAACATACTTAATTTGAAATGTGTTCCTACGAAACTTCCTCTTAAACACATTCTCATTATCTGTGTCAGTCGACAGTGGCCCCCCAGAGGAACACTCTGCCCTGGAATTGCTCAAGAGACGCCCAGAGTCGCGCACCCTTAATTACCCAACGTGCTTCATAAATCCGTTCCACGCTAATTTATGCACACACTCACCTCGTGCAGAAGCGAGGCATACACATCAATAGACAGGCACTGTCGAGAATCTGCAGACACACAACCGGATTACCAGTGACGCAGCAGTGTTCGACTATTCGTCCCATTTTGGTTGCATTCTTCCAGCGCGGAAGCCGATTTGGGTCAAACGCGTGAAATGTCTAAACCATTTCAATTTAATTTGGCTAATGAATGCGATATGGTGGGACTGGGCGCATAGGGGAACAGCTGGCACAAATTAGCGGAGCTCTTAATCACTAACTAGAGTGTGTGCGATTGTGATATGTTACACCCTTGCTGTGGACAAATTAGTGACAACCAGTAGCGGCGGAAGTGGGTCAGAGAAAGGGAATGTGTCCTGCCCCACCCTGGTCGGCAGTCAGCGTGGGACTATCGGGAAGTAAACACGAAACAGAATCTCGTTTCGATGTGTGTCAGTCAGTTTTATCCTCTCCTGCAGAGCTCTTCGATTGCCCACCATGACATCATGGCAACACAGCGACTGACCCACGCAGCGCACTCACATTGCAATCGATGACACAATTTTGCACCCCCTGATAGGCGATGATTTCAAAAGCCAAAACTCAAATGAAAGCCTTGCAACCGGACACTAATTGCCGTGGGTGCCATGCTTCAAAAGTAAACGATGACCTCAGACACATTGAATCACGTTCGAAGAATTAACTCATCGCGACCGCTTCGAATAGCGATAATTACAAACCGGCAAGGTTGCCTTCTTCACTTCTCGTCTGGCTCTTGAATTTTAATCGACACCAGGCAATTAATACGATCATCGCTTATCATAATCGATTGGCAAACGCCATAGGGTATGCGGCTCCATGTTCGCAAGCGCGCTTTGACAAAAACATGAAGCACTTCACTTTATCTGTCAAGCGGCTGACGCGTAAGATCCACTGTTCAGATATGACACTATCTGTCCATGGTGGACGTGCGGAATTACTGTATCAGCAATCGATAAATTTTCGTTCAGTTTACATCGAAAAAATTCGATTATTTATCAATAACACTGGCAGTCAATTAGGGTTTAATGCTATCGACAATGGATCAATCGGACGGCGTCAATTAGGTTGTGAGTTTGTTTGCATTGCAAGTTGAATACACTCGTGTGTCCAATGGGCAGTGGAATGCAGCGACGTTGCTGTGATTTATTGATCTTTGGAACTTGTTTAATTGATGATCTGGGGAGTGTGTGAATTCTTGGCGGAACGGTTGATGGTGTCGAGTGTCTTTATTTACAGAACTTGAATCACCAAAGGAGTCTTTTGTTTATTTTGGTTTTGATTTCTTTAGACACTCAAAATGCTGTGCTTTTAAGAGATCAACCGTCAAAGCAGACGTCTCCCTTCACACTTGCTTTGAAAAATTCAACGAACGAGACATTCAACGGCCGACATTTGTTGCCTGTGAAAAGGGTGTATGGAGGAGTGGAACGCGAACTTTAGGAGCTGTCCACAGAGGAGGGTGTAGTCCGGAAAGCAGAGATTTGTTGACAGTACCCGCTTGGCCTGGTGTGAGCCTTCAGTGAGGAGCTTAACAGCGCCTATCTCGCTTCACACTTGATTAGGTGGGTTGGGGCGACTTTCGATAGAGACTTCACTCAGGTCGATCAAATGAAGTAGGGTGTAGGTTCTAAAAGACGAAAGAAGTTGGAAAACCAATAAGTTTCCAGAAATCGTGCCACGTTCGTGCCGTCTGATGTCACCTTCGAAGGATGTGGGTTCTAAGAGACCCCGGAAGTCGGAGAAGCTCTAGGTTTCCAGAAATCTGCCCACGTTCGTGTCGTCTGATGTCACCTTCGAAGGACGTAGGTTCTAAGGCACGCCAGAAGTCGGAGAAGGACTAGGCTGCCACAAATCTGGCAATGTTCGCACCGTCAGATGTCACCTTCGAAGGATGTGGGTTCTAAGAGACCCCGGAAGTCGGAGAAGCACTGGGTTTCCAGAAATCTGGCCACGTTCGTGCCGTCTGATGTCACCTTCGAAGGACGTAGGTTCTAAGGCACGCCAGAAGTCGGAGAAGGACTAGGCTGCCACAAATCTGGCAATGTTCGTACCGTCAGATGTCACCTTCGAAGGATGTGGGTTCTAAGAGACCCCGGAAGTCGGAGAAGCACTGGGTTTCCAGAAATCTGGCCACGTTCGTGCCGTCTAATGCCACCTTCGAAGGATGAAGTTTCTAAGAGACCTCAGAAGTCGGAGAAGAACTCGATTTCCGGAAGCGTTCGTGCCGTCTGATACCACCTACGTTGCCTGGAACGTTCGAATAATGTCGATACCCATCCAGGTCCACTTCGCAGTCAGCCACACTTTTCAAATTCCATTTGCGACTGTTCATATTCACTATCGGACAAAAAGCTAAACCGATCGGTCTCGAAGATTCTCTTAGGTGAAACATTAGACACCCATGGTCAACCAGAATCTTCGAATACGAGCCGTGATTTCGAGAAGGAAAGGGAGACCGAACCTTCCAGCGCCTGATCACGGACGCAAGACAACTTGTCAAAGATGAAACTGGATTCGGACCCTCTCTCGGAGACATTGTCTTACCAAGTAGTCTGACGTCCGAAACCGCTGTAGTTTCATGCAGATGCTTGGATATACACTCGATGATACAAATGCGCTCAAGACCACACATCAACGATCAAAGAAAGCGCCACAAACTTAGCCGTATCACCCTGTACCACATCCGAGCAAAGTTCAACGATAGCAAAAAAATCACTTCCCCTGCTTGTCGCCATATCCCAGCTCACGTGGATAACTCCACAGTCCGAGCCGAGGTTAAGGTACAAACCTGTGGCCGACACATGCAATTAGCACAAATTACCCCCGGCAATCGATGTAATCCGACAGCACTGCAAAAATCGCACCTAACCATGCCTGAAGGTACTAAAAATCGCCACAACATGCAGTCGGTTGGTTGCTTCTCGCTCAAATCACACACACACCCATGCATGCCTCTAACAATCTCTTCACGCGATTACGTCACCCACCGATACAAAAAGAAAAAATTCGACTGAAGTTGTTCTCTTATCGAAGTGAACACATTCAAGTTCAAGTCCAGAGACGATGTAACTTTCTTCTTTGTCGATTCAAACGATGACCGCCAATCGATTCACAGCGCTTGACTACTGTTCACCGCGTATCTGGTGTCGTCCGCGGCCGCGATACTCGCGCATTCTTGCCGAAGTAGATCATCTACGGTTTACTGACTGCAAGTGCATTCAACTGAACACTGAACCTGTATCTTTATCGTTCGTCGAGAGAAGAAGACAAGCACAAGAGACACGCTCTGGTTGTTTGTTTGAGAGGTTTCTCGGCGGGAACGAACTCAAAGATTCGTCAACGATGCAAGTGAGCTTATTACTTCTCTGGTATGTGTGTGTGTGTGTGTGTGTGTGCGGTGACAGGAAGGTCGATCACACAAAAGCAAATGCCGCCACACGGCGTGGAGCGATGCGTTGAGCAAGAGAAATGATTCAGATCAAGGTTTCGAAATGCATTTCTGCACTTTTGAATGACACCTGAGAGATAATGAATGGTGGCTGGTGGAGTGGGAGGGGGGGGGGGGGGCTTGGGGTACATGAGCTCAAGTGGATGTCGGAGAAGGGTTCGATGAGGTTGAGGCTTTACATTTACTTCAACGTCCCCGAATTGAACCAAGTCGAAGCAACATTTCTCGTAAGTCACGTCAATGAGTGGACGTATGTATTTCCTCACTGTGCCACTACGCGGAGGCAACGAAGGAGACTTAATATTCTACGTTAAATGCAGTCTTAAAGCTGTATCAGCGAACACGTCTGACTTACACCCACTCTGCCTGATGTGAGCCTTCAGTGAGAAGCTTAATAGCGTCCATCTAGTCAGCATGGGTGGGTTGTGATGACTTTCGATAGAGGCTTCCCTCAGGTTGATCAGATGAAGTAGGATGTAGGTTCTAAGAAACACGAGAAGTCGGAGAAGAACTGGTCTTCCAGAAATCTGGCTAGATTCGTGCCGTCTGATGTCACCTTCGAAGGATTGAGATTCTAAGAGACCTCAGAAGTCGTTGAACAACTGGGCTTCTAGAAATCTGGCCACTTTCGTGCCGTCTGATGTCACCTTCGAAGGATGTAGCTTCAAAGAGACCCCAGAGATCGTTGAAGAACCAGGTTTCTAGAAATCTGGCCACATACGTGCCGTCTGATGTCACCTTCGAAGGATGTAGGTTATAAGAGACCCCAGAAGTAGGGGAAGAACGGTGCTTCCAGAAATCTGGCCACTTTCGTGCCGTCTGATGTCACCTTCGAAGGATGTAAGTTCTAAGAGACCCCCGAGATCGGCGGAGAACTAGGCTTCCAGAAATCTGGCCACATACGTGCCGTCTGATACCACCTACGTTGCCTAGAACTTTCGAATAACGTTGACAGCCATCCAAGTGCGCTCCGCAGTCAACCACACTTTTCAAATTCCATTTGCTAATGTTCACATTCATTATCGAACAGTAATCTAAATTTCTGCAGAACGCATTCCTGTTTAACTGTGTCACACCTCCAGGCTACATGACTCGAATTCAAATAAAACAAATATGAATCACCATCTAAATACGGCCCATGATTGGGAGCGTCTTTTGCCGACTTTAATCCACCCTGTACCGCACCTTACCAACGTCGAGTCGAGAACCGCAGAGCTTCAAACACAACGAAATTCATCCGCCATCCGCCACACACTCTCTCGAGCCAAGGTTAAGGCTAAATTGTGCGCACAAAACTAACACACACCCCTGTGTGCGCTGTGTTCAATCAAAACTGGTTGCAATCGTAAACATCAACATAAATGATGGAGATGACGTAATGTCTACGAGCCGGCCTTAAACCGACAGCCGATGGCGTCATCGTCTTTTTTCTCCACAACTCCACAATCTGTCATCGGTTTAGTGTGCCATGTGGGTACTGGGTACTGCTCGCGGTTCGATTTTTGTTCGCCCGTATTTCTGCAATCCGACGGGACACTGGTCGGCTGATGGGTGATGGAACAGCTGGCTGTGAAGAGGTTTCGTGATGGAATCTCTCTAGTGGAGTGCCAAGTGGGTGAGGTTGGATCACCTTACCCAGCTCCGTGATGAGTAAGCGATAAGCAAATAAAGCAACAACAAATGACTCGGAAAACAGTAAAGACCCTCTCGTGCGAATGAGAATGCGAGAGGCATCTCATGGAGTATCTATTGCGCGAGTCATCGAGAATGCAAATACGCCACTCTAAGCAGTGTTTGCTAGTGTCTTTTTTTTTGATTTTCTCTCAAGCCAACAACTGCAGGATTTTAAGCCACCGACAGTTTAATGGTTCTGGAGTGTCTAATGTCCATTTTCAGTTACTTATCTAAAGTTGTTTAGCACTTGCGGCAGAGTGGTGAAAACGATGGGGAGTACCTCCGCGCCATTAGCATTAAATCGATTCTGTTTACCGTCGTCTACAATTGATTTTCCTGCGCAATTCGTTAGGGCACGAGAGAGAGAGAGGATGCGTGTCGACTGCAAAGATTTACGCGAGGTCGCTGTCGACAGTGCAGTGGGTGGGCAAGCAAGTGTGGTTGCTTTCATGACGGCTCTGGCGACGTGACAAATGAGTACAAAACACGAACGAGATCTTAACCACCGAGGTAGGGAGTAATAACTTCAAATGCCTTTATTTACCGGCATACGTGCGGCTTTCGGAGTTTGTGGGGCTAATTCATGGCGTATTATGAATTAACCTTTCGACCGACTGCCACGCAACTTGCTGAGGAAATTCCGATATCTGTGCGCTACTTGTCTGCCCAGCAGACACATTCTTCGATCAATCGATAGTGTACGTCGTGTTACACATAATCAGAGACGGACAGGTACAGTGGTTGGGTCTTGTGAGTGCCAGAGGGTCGACACAGAGACATTCCAGGAAACTGTGCAGTCAGCACACAGACACTCCACTGAACTGTCTTCAATTGGAATAGCCCCCACCAACTTGCCAACTCTCCATAGAAAGGACAGAGATCGAACAAACTAACACGAGAAGGGTGGCATTTGTAGCACTGTCTTGCAAAGCATGACCCGCCAAAGCTGTACATTGATCTGGTTCCAGATCCTGACAGGCCCAGGCAGCTGGTTTCTTTGTTTGAAATGCAGTTGTCTTCATGAGCTCTTTCTTTGAAATGCAGCTGTCTTCATGAGCTCTTTCTTTGAAATGCAGTTGTCGTCATCTACCCCTTGTCAGATCACGCCAGGATACTGATCATCCCAAACAACTTCCGCAGAACTTGCAAGAGAACCTCTGCTTCTGTCCGACTGTAATGTCTGATGTTTCAACAACTTGGTGCCTAAGCATAGCACCTCAACCCACACCGCAACTTTGTAAACAGTTTCAGTGTGGTAGATCCATTAGGAGATACTTCAAGAGCCAGATCAGTCGTCACCCGCTTCGTAAAGTAAACAACACCCTTCTTGCTGAAGCACAGCCTAAAATCCGTCACCCCCGTGTCTCTCCAAACCTCGTCAAACACACACACTCAAGCGTGCCCACTTAACGCATATCTCAAGACAGAGGTATTGATTGGCCAGACAGGCAGACGACGCGACGTCAGCGAAAGTTTAAGCAGATTACAATTGACGACAAACTTTTCTCCTACTTCTCATTCTACTGCACATCGAGCGCAAATCACTCGTGAACATAAAGCTGCCTCAGTCAGTGGGAGAGTGGCGGCGCCTCTGCGTCTTTGTCCCCTAATTTCCGTCACTTGAGGGGCACTCGAAGATAAATTGAAAGGAACCCTGCTAATTGTTCCTTCAAATAAATGACGTCCTCCCAGTTGGCCGTAAATCCATTCAGTCTCTCTTCGGGGTGTTTGGTTGGCGATGTGCCGCCTCTCCCAGGATTACGTCATGACCAACTGAAAGTTACAACGGAGTTTCCCCAAAAGAAGTTTTTTTTTTGAATTTCATTGGCCACTTTTTTGCTTTCTCTTGATGATGAGGTAACCTCATGCGAATGTCGTCATCCTTAAAGACGGGCGGCATACAAACGCTCATACACACACGCACACACAACCACTCTGAGAGTGAGTATGGTGTTGCGGATGGTTTGTGTTGTGTTGTTCTCTCATCCTTAAGGGCCAAAGGGGGGGGTTGGTCGATCGAAACTTGCAACACCGCCACGGTGTCTATGTACGAAATGTTAAATGGATTATGCTTGGTACATAGGTGAAATGGGTCGACCTAAATTTTTCGGTAAGTTGATCGATATTTATTATAACTTCCATGGGAGAGGGAAGTGAAAAAGGAGGAAAGGAGTAGGTACTGCAGTAAGTTTTAAAATAGTTATTTTCAAGTAAATCAGCGAGGGGTGAGCTTAAGTGAATTGGAAAGGATATCATTTTCTGCGGAATTGACCTGTCGTACTGTCGGGGGTTACTGCTTGTGCTGTGGGACGGAGGACGTGCATAGTTTGAGTCCAAATTGAAATCATCCCGTTCGTGAATGTAGCTGGGAAAGTATTTTTTAACAAGATGGACAGATGACACGATGAATATCTGCCGCAGTGGTACGTGCGAATTGGGGACACTCATGATTCATGGATGCTTTCTAGGCCTTTCGACGACATGGACAAATGTTCTTGAACTTGATAATTAATGCTTATGGATGGCGCAACTCATGTCTGCTGTTCAGCCTCTATGGGGGCCAATGTGAATGCGAATGCGAATGCGAATGTAAAAGCTATACATCACTTTATTGATAGAGCCAAAATCTCTATCGATGTGAAGTACAAAAGTTCAAACAAAAATAGCCGCCAAAATTGAAGGGAAAACCCACCGAAAGCCGATAATGATCCCTTAAAACCCAACAAACACACATTACCACTGCCGACAGTTGAGTTGAAGCCCACTAACAGTCGCCGAACTCCAGCCAGTCGTGTTGTCATCACATTTTCCCCCCTCATTCAGACATGACAACACACTGATGACACCGGATACCGAAGTCCATCCTCATCACGTCCATTGTATTCAGCTTCAACCACATATTTATTTTTTTTTGTTGCAATTCCCACCCTCATGCCATTTGCCACCCCCTAAGAGAATGCAGCTCTTTGACTGGAAAAGAGAAACCGATTTTGTTGTCCTGCGCAGTTGACAATTCAAACAGTCACATAACCTAAAAGGATGGCAGTAGGTTAGGAAAGCCAATACGCAGAGACAGTGAAGGAGAGAGTGAGAAGGGAGTGGAAGGGACAAAAGAAAACTCGTATAATAAACAAAGGAAAGTGTTTAGAGATTCCCTTTTTTCCCCCATTCTCAATTATTTTTTTAATGATTCTTTGCAATGTTTCCGCTTGTGGTGTGCTTTTGAACGCATTTTTTTTAATCAACACAGGGTGGTACTCCGTGTGGAGCCAGGCATTTAAAGTTTCACTCTTCTGTTGAATTTCAATTTGGTCACGAGATTGCTTCTGTTTATTTTTAAACCACTCACAACTTTGTATTCCATTCATAACTACACCGCAGCGTTATCGAAAACAAACGTTTTCACGTAGCAAAGTTCAAATGCGGAACCTTGACTCAATAGAGGCGATTAGACATCCACTTATGACAAGGGACGGTCGGTTTTTGTTTGTTGCGTCAACCTCTGAGGGTCATAAACATTGTTCTCTTATCGCATTGTTCCCACGAATTTGCAACGACGAGAAGATTTTGTGAAAAATACTATTGTTTAACGATAAGGATTTGGGGCGGAAAAAGAGCGCCAAAAATTGCAGGTAGAATGCAGGTTTGGTTAGTCTTGACCTCAATACACTTGGAAAGGCATACGTTTCCAGATCCATACCGCAACGACAATGCAGACCATTCCTTCACATCTGGACTCAATAAAACTGAGCAGTGGGTGGCAGGTGTTTTTGGGTATCAAACAAATTTATGGGTTTCTTTTATTGGCTCATTATTGGGCTGTGATAAAAATGTTCTTTGGACTAATTTAGGAGTAGATAAATCAACAACTCTCCACTTTTGACGCATTCTTCAAGAATTTAGGCGTTGATCATGACGAAGGGGGTCGGAAGATATCGAAGCTCCTTCAGGAAAGTTGCTTATGCATTTAAACTGATTTCTATCTGTGATTGGCCTACAATTCAGACAGTAGTTTACATGTTTCTCCGTTCTTTAGGATGTCTCAACTCTGAGTCAGCACACATTTTATCGAACAATTATATTAAGGGCCGTTTGTTAATACTACACTTAAATTCACATCATAGCCAAGTTACACTTAAGCCTTAAGTTCAACTTTACCTATTCTTCGTTGCTCGTAAATATTTAAGTCGTACTTGACCCGGTATTATTTCGAATTGTGCAAACCGCAAAGTCCAACTTAACTTGTTAAATGAAGCATAAATCGTTAAGTCTAGTATCAGCAAACGGCCCTAAAGGACTTAAGTAAGAACCAACAAGCAGCTTGATTGGAGAAATGAGCAGTATTTTAGACTTGAACTGTTGAACAGTGTTGGACAAAAATGGAAAGATAAGCACGAGGTGTAACAAAATGGGCCTGGGTACCGTTAAGTTAAGGAATCAGAAGACTAGTACAGATTCAATGGCGTGCATGCATTTCCTCGCCATAAAGACAATCTTCTGATATCCCAGAAAGTGCACCTAAGACGACGACACCTTCGAAACTCCGACTAATACCTAAAATAAATCCCTTACACACTAAATAAATAGAAAAAAATATTCATATTTACACACATTATCCATCCAATGTCGAAGTGTATCCGTTGATTGTTGATGAAATCCAAATTGTTCGAAGTGCGATTTGTTTATTTTCAATTCAATTAACACAATTTATAGTAATTTTATTTAAATCAGAGCGAGAGAGAAAAAAACAAAAGAAAAAGAAGAGAAAAAAAAATATTTTAAGCAACTTCTCATGAAATTTCACACACACAGACACACATAAATTGTTTTGTACAATTTCTTGTAAGTTGTTTTTTTTAAACGATCCTCCCCACGAACTGAACTGGTCACAAAAGCATACAAAAGCACCATCAATTAAACAAAATTTAATATTTTTTTTTAATTTTTTTTAACAATTAAGCAGGACACAGATATATTTCTAAACCCCCCATGGGGTTGGTGATACAATTAAGAAAAGAATAACAAATCAAGCAAATAAAAGTTTAAAAAAAGGACGATATTCGCTTACGAACGAGAGCAAAAAATTATAAGAAACAAAAAAAAAGTGACTACAAATATTCGTGCTTCACAAAAACTCACTCGAAAAATCTCAAAATTTCCTCTTTTAAAAATAAAATTTTTAATTTTCCTCAGAAAAGAAGAAAACAAAACACACACGATGTGTTGCGCTCGCAAGCCAAGTCACGACAAGAGGCGTGGAAACGTGGAAACGATGAATATTCGAAGGCCAACGAACAATCCGATACGAGTACAATTCTAGCTGAATCTAAATATTTACATTCGAGTCGATGTAAAGATCTTTTGAAAAGCGGAAAAGATACGAAAAACCAGAAAGAGATTACATGTATTTCCTTTTTTGATTTGAAGAACAAAAAAAATAAATCATTTACGTTACGCACTCGATCAGAACGAACTGCACGAAGTCCTCTGGCGGTGGTGTGGGACACGGTGGAATAAACAAAAAAAAAATACCGAAATCAATAAGTTACGCACAATCCAGGCACGAGTTACACACCAACAGCAGTGACAACAATAACAAGTGAACCACAGACAGAGCCCCCAACCGCCAGTCTCTGCATAAATCTTGCTCCTTGGACGAGTTTTATTCTTTTTTTCTGTTTGTGTGCTATTCTGTTTTGGTCACCCTGCTTCGGCGAAGTGCTGCGAAGGGGTTGCGCTACAATATGGAAATCTCTCTGCCTCTGTGATTGTCAGATTTTTCGAGTATTTTTTTTTTGATGATTTTGTTTGTTGCTCTTTTGGCCAACGAATGTGAAAAATTATTTATTTTAATTAACAGCCCATTTGGGGATAATAATCAACACCAAGGTAGTTTACGGATTATTTAGCCAAAGGGTACACCCGAAGAAGTATCTACTCCTCACTCTCTCTCTCTCGTCTATTCGCTTGCTTTCTTTTCTTTATTTTGCCTTTTTTTTGTTTTTTTTGCTTGTGTGAGTGTAATCTTTGTTTACGTTTGTATTTTAAAAATAAGTTCGATTAGATATTTTTTGTAAATATCCAGTTCGACCGTCTCGAGAAGTTGTAAAACAAAAAAACGAAACGAAAACAATTTGAGTTATTTATTCGCAAACTTAGCGTCGTTGTTGCGTATCCGCCACGTACCTCACTCGAATGAAAATAAAAGCAAGACTGAGAGAAGACCTGAACTGAAACTAGCTAGCGACAAAGTCGGAACCGATTGCTTTGCCTTGCCGTACGCGTACCACTCACTGTGCTTTCGTGAAGTGTTCGACTCTGACTGTTGAAATGAAATGTTAAGAGAGTGCACGGAGAGCGAAGTATCTCTTTGCTTAAGAGAGCTCTCTAGTAAACAGTGCTCCCATTTATTGAGAAAAGAAAACAACGATACGCCTAATGACTTGGGTAAGGAAAATGCTACAAGGTACTTTCGGATACACTGTCTCTACTCCGTCAGAGCGGAATGCGAGTCGGTAAAGAAGAGCGAATAAAAAATTGGAATTATGGTGGATTGGTATTTCACGCAGAATTTTGGCTGGAAACGAAATTTCACTCTAAATGTATTTGATTCGACTAATAGACACAAGAGAACAAGCCCACAGGCGTACACAGGTCATAGGTACGCCTAGTTGGGCGCTGTGGCAGTTGGAAGATGAGCCATGAAAAGGCTCCAAAATCCATACTATACACTGTCAATTTTTTTAGGTGAAAAATTCGCTGTCGGCGGATCCGCTCCAGTCTTTGGATTTCGATAATACACATCTAAACACATACCCACAGGTGTACACAGGTCGTACGTACGCCTAGTTGGGCCGCTGTGGCAGCTGGAAGATGAGCCATGGAAAGGCTCCAAAATCCATACTATACACTGTCAATTTTTTTAGGTGAAAAATTCGCTGTCGGCGGATCCACTCCAGTCTTTGGATTTCGATAATACACATCGAAACACATACCCACAGGTGTACACAGGTCGTAGGTACGCCTAGTTGGGCCGCTGTGGCCGCTGTGGCCGCTGGAAGATGAGCCATGAAAAGGCTCCAAAATCCATACACTGTCAATTTTTTTAGGTGAAAAATTTGATGTCGTCGGATCCACTCCAGTCTTTGGATTTCGATAATACACATCTAAACACATACCCACAGGTGTACACAGGTCGTAGGTACGCCTAGTTGGGCCGCTGTGGCCGCTGTGGCAGCTGGAAGATGAGCCATGAAAAGGCTCCAAAATCCATACTATACACTGTCAATTTTTTTAGGTGAAAAATTCGATGTCGTCGGATCCACTCCAGTCTTTGGATTTCGATAATACACATCTAAACACATACCAGGTGTACACAGGTACACAGGTCGTAGGTACGCCTAGTTGGGCCGCTGTGGCAGCTGGAAGATGAGCCATGGAAAGGCTCCAAAATCCTTACTATATACTGTCATTTTTTTTAGTTGAAAAATTCGATGACGTCGGATCCACTCCAGTCTTTGGATTTCGATAATACACATCCAAGCACATACCCACAGGTGTACACAGGTCGTAGGTATGCCTAGTTGGGCCGCTGTGGCAGCTGGAAGATGAGCCATGAAAAGGCTCCAAAATCCATACTATACACTGTCAATTTTTTTAGGTGAAAAATTCGATGTCGTCGGATCCACTCCAGTCTTTGGATTTCGATAATACACATCTAAACACATACCCACAGGTGTACACAGGTCGTGGGTACGCCTAGTTGGGCCGCTGTGGCAGCTGGAAGATGAGCCATGAAAAGGCTCCAAATTCCATACTATACACTGTCAATTTTTTAGGTGAAAAATTCGATGTCGGCGGATCCATTCCAGTCTGTGGATTTCGATAATACACACCTAAACACATACCCACAGGTGTACACAGGTCGTAGGTACGCCTAGTTGGGCCGCTGTGGCAGCTGGAAGATGAGCCATGAAAAGGCTCCAAAATACATACTGTCAATTTTTTTAGGTGAAAAATTCGATGTCGTCGTATCCACTCCAGTCTTTGGATTTCGATAATACACATCTAAACACATACCCACAGGTGTACACAGATCGTAGGTACGCCTAGTTGGGCCGCTGTGGCAGCTGGAAGATGAGCCATGAAAAGGCTCCAAAATCCTACTATACACTGTCAATTTTTTTAGGTGAAAAATTCGATGTCGTCGGTTCCACTCCAGTCTTTGGATTTCGATAATATACATCTAAACACATACCCACATTTGTACACAGGTCGTAGGTACGCCTAGTTGGGCCGCTGTGGCAGCTGGAAGATGAGCCTTGGAAAGGGTCCAAAATCCTTACTATACACTGTACATTTTTTTAGGAGAAAAATTCTATGTCGTCGGATCCACTCCAGTCTTTGGATTTCGTTAATACACATCTAAACACATACCCACAGGTGTACACAGGTCGTATGTAGGCCTAGTTCGGCCGCTGCGGCAGTTGGAAGATGAGCCTTGGAAAGGCTCCAAAATCCTTGCTATACACTGTACATTTTTTTAGGTGAAAAATTCGATGTCGTCGGATCCACTCCAGTCTTTGGATTTCGTTAATACACATCTCAACACATAACCACAGGTGCGCACAGGTCGTAGGTACGCCTAGTTGGGCCGCTGCGGCAGTTGGAAGATGAGCCTTGGAAAGGCTCCAAAATCCTTGCTATACACTGTACATTTTTTTAGGCGAAAAATTCGATGTCGTCGGATCCACTCCAGTCTTTGGATTTCGTTAATACACATCTCAACACATAACCACAGGTGCGCACAGGTCGTAGGTACGCCTAGTTGGGCCGCTGTGGCAGTTGGAAGATGAGCCATGGAAAGGCTCCAAAATCCTTACTATACACTGTACATTTTTTTAGGTTAAAAATTCGATGTCGTTGGATCCACTCCAGTCTTTGGATTTCGTTAATACACATCTCAACACATAACCACAGGTGCGCACAGGTCGTAGGTACGCTTAGTTGGGCCGCTGTGGCAGTTGGAAGATGAGCCTTGGAAAGGCTCCAAAATCCTTACTATACACTGTACATTTTTTTAGGTGAAAAATTCGATGTCGTCGGATCCACTCCAGTCTTTGGATTTCGTTAATACACATCTCAACACATAACCACAGGTGCGCACAGGTCGTAGGTACGACTAGTTCGGCCGCTGCGGCAGTTGGAAGATGAGCCTTGGAAAGGCTCCAAAATCCTTGCTATACACTGTACATTTTTTTAGGTGAAAAATTCGATGTCGTCGGATCCACTCCAGTCTTTGGATTTCGATAATACACATCTAAACACATACCCACAGGTGTACACAGGTCGTAGGTACGCCTAGTTGGGCCGCTGTGGCCGCTGTGGCAGCTGGAAGATGAGCCATGAAAAGGCTCCAAAATCCATACTATACACTGTCAATTTTTTTAGGTGAAAAATTCGATGTCGTCGGATCCACTCCAGTCTTTGGATTTCGATAATACACATCTAAACACATACCAGGTGTACACAGGTACACAGGTCGTAGGTACGCCTAGTTGGGCCGCTGTGGCAGCTGGAAGATGAGCCATGGAAAGGCTCCAAAATCCTTACTATACACTGTCATTTTTTTTAGTTGAAAAATTCGATGACGTCGGATCCACTCCAGTCTTTGGATTTCGATAATACACATCCAAGCACATACCCACAGGTGTACACAGGTCGTAGGTATGCCTAGTTGGGCCGCTGTGGCAGCTGGAAGATGAGCCATGAAAAGGCTCCAAAATCCATACTATACACTGTCAATTTTTTTAGGTGAAAAATTCGATGTCGTCGGATCCACTCCAGTCTTTGGATTTCGATAATACACATCTAAACACATACCCACAGGTGTACACAGGTCGTGGGTACGCCTAGTTGGGCCGCTGTGGCAGCTGGAAGATGAGCCATGAAAAGGCTCCAAATTCCATACTATACACTGTCAATTTTTTAGGTGAAAAATTCGATGTCGGCGGATCCATTCCAGTCTTTGGATTTCGATAATATACATCTAAACACATACCCACAGGTGTACACAGATCGTAGGTACGCCTAGTTGGGCCGCTGTGGCAGCTGGAAGATGAGCCATGAAAAGGCTCCAAAATCCATACTGTCAATTTTTTTAGGTGAAAAATTCGATGTCGTCGTATCCACTCCAGTCTTTGGATTTCGATAATACACATCTAAACACATACCCACAGGTGTACACAGATCGTAGGTACGCCTAGTTGGGCCGCTGTGGCAGCTGGAAGATGAGCCATGAAAAGGCTCCAAAATCCTACTATACACTGTCAATTTTTTTAGTTGAAAAATTCGATGTCGTCGTATCCACTCCAGTCTTTGGATTTCGATAATACACATCCAAACACATACCCACTGGTGTACACAGGTCGTAGGTACGCCTAGTTGGGCCGCTGTGGCAGCTGGAAGATGAGCCATGAAAAGGCTCCAAAATCCATACTATACACTGTCAATTTTTTTAGGTGAAAAATTCGATGTCGTCGGTTCCACTCCAGTCTTTGGATTTCGATAATATACATCTAAACACATACCCACAGGTGTACACAGGTCGTAGGTACGCCTAGTTGGGCCGCTGTGGCAGCTGGAAGATGAGCCTTGGAAAGGGTCCAAAATCCTTACTATACACTGTACATTTTTTTAGGTGAAAAATTCTATGTCGTCGGATCCACTCCAGTCTTTGGATTTCGTTAATACACATCTAAACACATACCCACAGGTGTACACAGGTCGTAGGTAGGCCTAGTTCGGCCGCTGCGGCAGTTGGAAGATGAGCCTTGGAAAGGCTCCAAAATCCTTGCTATACACTGTACATTTTTTTAGGTGAAAAATTCGATGTCGTCGGATCCACTCCAGTCTTTGGATTTCGTTAATACACATCTCAACACATAACCACAGGTGCGCACTGGTCGTAGGTACGCCTAGTTCGGCCGCTGCGGCAGTTGGAAGATGAGCCTTGGAAAGGCTCCAAAATCCTTGCTATACACTGTACATTTTTTTAGGTGAAAAATTCGATGTCGTCGGATCCACTCCAGTCTTTGGATTTCGTTAATACACATCTCAACACATAACCACAGGTGCGCACAGGTCGTAGGTACGCCTAGTTGGGCCGCTGCGGCAGTTGGAAGATGAGCCTTGGAAAGGCTCCAAAATCCTTGCTATACACTGTACATTTTTTTAGGTGAAAAATTCTATGTCGTCGGATCCACTCCAGTCTTTGGATTTCGTTAATACACATCTCAACACATAACCACAGGTGCGCACAGGTCGTAGGTACGCCTAGTTGGGCCGCTGCGGCAGTTGGAAGATGAGCCTTGGAAAGGCTCCAAAATCCTTACTATACACTGTACATTTTTTTAGGTGAAAAATTCGATGTCGTCGGATCCACTCCAGTCTTTGGATTTCGTTAATACACATCTCAACACATAACCACAGGTGCGCACAGGTCGTAGGTACGCCTAGTTGGGCCGCTGCGGCAGTTGGAAGATGAGCCTTGGAAAGGCTCCAAAATCCTTACTATACACTGTACATTTTTTTAGGCGAAAAATTCGATGTCGTCGGATCCACTCCAGTCTTTGGATTTCGTTAATACACATCTCAACACATAACCACAGGTGCGCACAGGTCGTAGGTACGCCTAGTTGGGCCGCTGTGGCAGTTGGAAGATGAGCCATGGAAAGGCTCCAAAATCCTTACTATACACTGTACATTTTTTTAGGTTAAAAATTCGATGTCGTTGGATCCACTCCAGTCTTTGGATTTCGTTAATACACATCTCAACACATAACCACAGGTGCGCACAGGTCGTAGGTACGCCTAGTTGGGCCGCTGTGGCAGTTGGAAGATGAGCCTTGGAAAGGCTCCAAAATCCTTACTATACACTGTACATTTTTTTAGGTGAAAAATTCGATGTCGTCGGATCCACTCCAGTCTTTGGATTTCGTTAATACACATCTCAACACATAACCACAGGTGCGCACAGGTCGTAGGTACGCCTAGTTCGGCCGCTGCTTCAGTTGGAAGATGAGCCTTGGAAAGGCTCCAAAATCCTTGCTATACACTGTACATTTTTTTAGGTGAAAAATTCGATGTCGTCGGATCCACTCCAGTCTTTGGATTTCGTTAATACACATCTCAACACATAACCACAGGTGCGCACAGGCCGTAGGTACGCCTAGTTGGGCCGCTGCGGCAGTTGGAAGATGAGCCTTGGAAAGGCTCCAAAATCCTTGCTATACACTGTACATTTTTTTAGGTGAAAAATTCGATGTCGTCGGATCCACTCCAGTCTTTGGATTTCGTTAATACACATCTCAACACATAACCACAGGTGCGCACAGGTCGTAGGTATGCCTACTTGGGCGGCTGCGGCAGTTGGCAGATGAGCCTTGGAAAGGCTCCAAAATCCTTGCTATACACTGTACATTTTTTTAGGTGAAAAATTCGATGTCGTCGGATCCACTCCAGTCTTTGGATTTCGTTAATACACATCTCAACACATAACCACAGGTGCGCACAGGTCGTAGGTACGCCTAGTTGGGCCGCTGCGGCAGTTGGAAGATGAGCCTTGGAAAGGCTCCAAAATCCTTGCTATACACTGTACATTTTTTTAGGCGAAAAATTCGATGTCGTCGGATCCACTCCAGTCTTTGGATTTCGTTAATACACATCTCAACACATAACCACAGGTGCGCACAGGTCGTAGGTACGCCTAGTTGGGCCGCTGTGGCAGTTGGAAGATGAGCCATGGAAAGGCTCCAAAATCCTTACTATACACTGTACATTTTTTTAGGTTAAAAATTCGATGTCGTTGGATCCACTCCAGTCTTTGGATTTCGTTAATACACATCTCAACACATAACCACAGGTGCGCACAGGTCGTAGGTACGCTTAGTTGGGCCGCTGTGGCAGTTGGAAGATGAGCCTTGGAAAGGCTCCAAAATCCTTACTATACACTGTACATTTTTTTAGGTGAAAAATTCGATGTCGTCGGATCCACTCCAGTCTTTGGATTTCGTTAATACACATCTCAACACATAACCACAGGTGCGCACAGGTCGTAGGTACGACTAGTTCGGCCGCTGCGGCAGTTGGAAGATGAGCCTTGGAAAGGCTCCAAAATCCTTGCTATACACTGTACATTTTTTTAGGTGAAAAATTCGATGTCGTCGGATCCACTCCAGTCTTTGGATTTCGATAATACACATCTAAACACATACCCACAGGTGTACACAGGTCGTAGGTACGCCTAGTTGGGCCGCTGTGGCCGCTGTGGCAGCTGGAAGATGAGCCATGAAAAGGCTCCAAAATCCATACTATACACTGTCAATTTTTTTAGGTGAAAAATTCGATGTCGTCGGATCCACTCCAGTCTTTGGATTTCGATAATACACATCTAAACACATACCAGGTGTACACAGGTACACAGGTCGTAGGTACGCCTAGTTGGGCCGCTGTGGCAGCTGGAAGATGAGCCATGGAAAGGCTCCAAAATCCTTACTATACACTGTCATTTTTTTTAGTTGAAAAATTCGATGACGTCGGATCCACTCCAGTCTTTGGATTTCGATAATACACATCCAAGCACATACCCACAGGTGTACACAGGTCGTAGGTATGCCTAGTTGGGCCGCTGTGGCAGCTGGAAGATGAGCCATGAAAAGGCTCCAAAATCCATACTATACACTGTCAATTTTTTTAGGTGAAAAATTCGATGTCGTCGTATCCACTCCAGTCTTTGGATTTCGATAATACACATCTAAACACATACCCACAGGTGTACACAGATCGTAGGTACGCCTAGTTGGGCCGCTGTGGCAGCTGGAAGATGAGCCATGAAAAGGCTCCAAAATCCTACTATACACTGTCAATTTTTTTAGTTGAAAAATTCGATGTCGTCGTATCCACTCCAGTCTTTGGATTTCGATAATACACATCCAAACACATACCCACTGGTGTACACAGGTCGTAGGTACGCCTAGTTGGGCCGCTGTGGCAGCTAGAAGATGAGCCATGAAAAGGCTCCAAAATCCATACTATACACTGTCAATTTTTTTAGGTGAAAAATTCGATGTCGTCGGTTCCACTCCAGTCTTTGGATTTCGATAATATACATCTAAACACATACCCACAGGTGTACACAGGTCGTAGGTACGCCTAGTTGGGCCGCTGTGGCAGCTGGAAGATGAGCCTTGGAAAGGGTCCAAAATCCTTACTATACACTGTACATTTTTTTAGGTGAAAAATTCTATGTCGTCGGATCCACTCCAGTCTTTGGATTTCGTTAATACACATCTAAACACATACCCACAGGTGTACACAGGTCGTAGGTAGGCCTAGTTCGGCCGCTGCGGCAGTTGGAAGATGAGCCTTGGAAAGGCTCAAAATCCTTGCTATACACTGTACATTTTTTTAGGTGAAAAATTCGATGTCGTCGGATCCACTCCAGTCTTTGGATTTCGTTAATACACATCTCAACACATAACCACAGGTGCGCACAGGTCGTAGGTACGCCTAGTTGGGCCGCTGCGGCAGTTGGAAGATGAGCCTTGGAAAGGCTCCAAAATCCTTGCTATACACTGTACATTTTTTTAGGTGAAAAATTCTATGTCGTCGGATCCACTCCAGTCTTTGGATTTCGTTAATACACATCTCAACACATAACCACAGGTGCGCACAGGTCGTAGGTACGCCTAGTTGGGCCGCTGCGGCAGTTGGAAGATGAGCCTTGGAAAGGCTCCAAAATCCTTACTATACACTGTACATTTTTTTAGGTGAAAAATTCGATGTCGTCGGATCCACTCCAGTCTTTGGATTTCGTTAATACACATCTCAACACATAACCACAGGTGCGCACAGGTCGTAGGTACGCCTAGTTGGGCCGCTGCGGCAGTTGGAAGATGAGCCTTGGAAAGGCTCCAAAATCCTTACTATACACTGTACATTTTTTTAAGCGAAAAATTCGATGTCGTCGGATCCACTCCAGTCTTTGGATTTCGTTAATACACATCTCAACACATAACCACAGGTGCGCACAGGTCGTAGGTACGCCTAGTTGGGCCGCTGTGGCAGTTGGAAGATGAGCCATGGAAAGGCTCCAAAATCCTTACTATACACTGTACATTTTTTTAGGTTAAAAATTCGATGTCGTTGGATCCACTCCAGTCTTTGGATTTCGTTAATACACATCTCAACACATAACCACAGGTGCGCACAGGTCGTAGGTACGCCTAGTTGGGCCGCTGTGGCAGTTGGAAGATGAGCCTTGGAAAGGCTCCAAAATCCTTACTATACACTGTACATTTTTTTAGGTGAAAAATTCGATGTCGTCGGATCCACTCCAGTCTTTGGATTTCGTTAATACACATCTCAACACATAACCACAGGTGCGCACAGGTCGTAGGTACGCCTAGTTCGGCCGCTGCGGCAGTTGGAAGATGAGCCTTGGAAAGGCTCCAAAATCCTTGCTATACACTGTACATTTTTTTAGGTGAAAAATTCGATGTCGTCGGATCCACTCCAGTCTTTGGATTTCGTTAATACACATCTCAACACATAACCACAGGTGCGCACAGGTCGTAGGTACGCCTAGTTGGGCCGCTGCGGCAGTTGGAAGATGAGCCTTGGAAAGGCTCCAAAATCCTTGCTATACACTGTACATTTTTTTAGGTGAAAAATTCGATGTCGTCGGATCCACTCCAGTCTTTGGATTTCGTTAATACACATCTCAACACATAACCACAGGTGCGCACAGGTCGTAGGTATGCCTACTTGGGCGGCTGCGGCAGTTGGCAGATGAGCCTTGGAAAGGCTCCAAAATCCTTACTATACACTGTACATTTTTTTAGGTGAAAAATTCGATGTCGTCGGATCCACTCCAGTCTTTGGATTTCGTTAATACACATCTCAACACATAACCACAGGTGCGCACAGGTCGTAGGTACGCCTAGTTGGGCCGCTGCGGCAGTTTGAAGATGAGCCTTGGAAAGGCTCCAAAATCCTTACTATACACTGTACATTTTTTTAGGTGAAAAATTCGATGTCGTCGGATCCACTCCAGTCTTTGGATTTCGTTAATACACATCTCAACACATAACCACAGGTGCGCACAGGTCGTAGGTACGCCTAGTTGGGCCGCTGCGGCAGTTGGAAGATGAGCCTTGGAAAGGCTCCAAAATCCTTACTATACACTGTACATTTTTTTAGGTGAAAAATTCTATGTCGTCGGATCCACTCCAGTCTTTGGATTTCGTTAATACACATCTCAACACATAACCACAGGTGCGCACAGGTCGTAGGTACGCCTAGTTGGGCCGCTGCGGCAGTTGAAAGATGAGCCTTGGAAAGGCTCCAAAATCCTTACTATACACTGTACATTTTTTTAGGTGAAAAATTCGATGTCGTCGGATCCACTCCAGTCTTTGGATTTCGTTAATACACATCTCAACACATAACCACAGGTGCGCACAGGTCGTAGGTACGCCTAGTTGGGCCGCTGCGGCAGTTGGAAGATGAGCCTTGGAAAGGCTCCAAAATCCTTACTATACACTGTACATCTTTTTAGGCGAAAAATTCGATGTCGTCGGATCCACTCCAGTCTTTGGATTTCGTTAATACACATCTCAACACATAACCACAGGTGCGCACAGGTCGTAGGTACGCCTAGTTGGGCCGCTGTGGCAGTTGGAAGATGAGCCATGGAAAGGCTCCAAAATCCTTACTATACACTGTACATTTTTTTAGGTTAAAAATTCGATGTCGTTGGATCCACTCCAGTCTTTGGATTTCGTTAATACACATCTCAACACATAACCACAGGTGCGCACAGGTCGTAGGTACGCTTAGTTGGGCCGCTGTGGCAGTTGGAAGATGAGCCTTGGAAAGGCTCCAAAATCCTTACTATACACTGTACATTTTTTTAGGTGAAAAATTCGATGTCGTCGGATCCACTCCAGTCTTTGGATTTCGTTAATAGACATCTCAACACATAACCACAGGTGCGCACAGGTCGTAGGTACGCCTAGTTGGGCCGCTGTGGCAGTTGGAAGATGAGCCATGGAAAGGCTCCAAAATCCTTACTATACACTGTACATTTTTTTAGGTGAAAAATTCGATGTCGTCGGATCCACTCCAGTCTTTGGATTTCGTTAATACACATCTCAACACATAACCACAGGTGCGCACAGGTCGTAGGTACGCCTAGTTGGGCCGCTGTGGCAGTTGGAAGATGAGTCTTGGAAAGGCTCCAAAATCCTTACTATACACTGTACATTTTTTTAGGTGAAAATTTCGATGTCGTCGGATCCACTCCAGTCTTTGGATTTCGTTAATACACATCTCAACACATAACCACAGGTGCGCACAGGTCGTAGGTACGCCTAGTTGGGCCGCTGTGGCAGTTGGAAGATGAGTCTTGGAAAGGCTCCAAAATCCTTACTATACACTGTACATTTTTTTAGGTGAAAATTTCGATGTCGTCGGATCCACTCCAGTCTTTGGATTTCGTTAATACACATCTCAACACATAACCACAGGTGCGCACAGGTCGTAGGTACGCCTAGTTCGGCCGCTGTGGCAGTTGGAAGATGAGCCATGGAAAGGCTCCAAAATCCTTACTATACACTGTACATTTTTTTAGGTGAAAAATTCGATGTCGTCGGATCCACTCCAGTCTTTGGATTTCGTTAATACACATCTCAACACATAACCACAGGTGCGCACAGGTCGTAGGTACGCCTAGTTGGGCCGCTGCGGCAGTTGGAAGATGAGCCTTGGAAAGGCTCCAAAATCCTTACTATACACTGTACATTTTTTTAGGTGAAAAATTCGATGTCGTCGGATCCACTCCAGTCTTTGGATTTCGTTAATACACATCTCAACACATAACCACAGATCCACTCCAGTCTTTGGATTTCGTTAATACACATCTCAACACATAACCACAGGTGCGCACAGGTCGTAGGTACGCCTAGTTGGGCCGCTGTGGCAGTTGGAAGATGAGCCATGGAAAGGCTCCAAAATCCTTACTATACACTGTACATTTTTTTAGGTGAAAAATTCGATGTCGTCGGATTCACTCCAGTCTTTGGATTTCGTTAATACACATCTCAACACATAACCACAGGTGCGCACAGGTCGTAGGTACGCCTAGTTGGGCCGCTGTGGCAGTTGGAAGATGAGCCATGGAAAGGCTCCAAAATCCTTACTATACACTGTACATTTTTTTAGGTGAAAAATTCGATGTCGTCGGATCCACTCCAGTCTTTGGATTTCGTTAATACACATCTCAACACATAACCACAGGTGCGCACAGGACGTAGGTACGCCTAGTTGGGCCGCTGTGGCAGTTGGAAGATGAGCCATGGAAAGGCTCCAAAATCCTTACTATACACTGTACATTTTTTTAGGTGAAAAATTCGATGTCGTCGGATCCACTCCAGTCTTTGGATTTCGTTAATACACATCTCAACACATAACCACAGGTGCGCACAGGTCGTAGGCACGCCTAGTTGGGCCGCTGCGGCAGTTGGAAGATGAGCCTTGGAAAGGCTCCAAAATCCTTACTATACACTGTAAATTTTTTTAGCTGAAAAATTCGATGTCGTCGGATCCACTCCAGTCTTTGGATTTCGTTAATACACATCTCAACACATAACCACAGGTGCGCACAGGTCGTAGGTACGCCTAGTTGGGCCGCTGTGGCAGTTGGAAGATGAGCCATGGAAAGGCTCCAAAATCCTTACTATACACTGTACATTTTTTTAGGTGAAAAATTCGATGTCGTCGGATCCACTCCAGTCTTTGGATTTCGTTAATACACATCTCAACACATAACCACAGGTGCACACAGGACGTAGGTACGCCTAGTTGGGCCGCTGTGGCAGTTGGAAGATGAGCCATGGAAAGGCTCCAAAATCCTTACTATACACTGTACATTTTTTTAGGTGAAAAATTCGATGTCGTCGGATCCACTCCAGTCTTTGGATTTCGTTAATACACATCTCAACACATAACCACAGGTGCGCACAGGTCGTAGGCACGCCTAGTTGGGCCGCTGCGGCAGTTGGAAGATGAGCCTTGGAAAGGCTCCAAAATCCTTACTATACACTGTAAATTTTTTTAGGTGAAAAATTCGATGTCGTCGGATCCACTCCAGTCTTTGGATTTCGTTAATACACATCTCAACACAACCACAGGTGCGCACAGGTCGTAGGTACGCCTAGTTGGGCCGCTGTGGCAGTTGGAAGATGAGCCATGGAAAGGCTCCAAAATCCTTACTATACACTGTACATTTTTTTAGGTGAAAAATTCGATGTCGTCGGATCCACTCCAGTCTTTGGATTTCGTTAATACACATCTCAACACATAACCACAGGTGCGCACAGGTCGTAGGTACGCCTAGTTCGGCCGCTGTGGCAGTTGGAAGATGAGCCATGGAAAGGCTCCAAAATCCTTACTATACACTGTACATTTTTTTAGGTGAAAAATTCGATGTCGTCGGATCCACTCCAGTCTTTGGATTTCGTTAATACACATCTCAACACATAACCACAGGTGCGCACAGGTCGTAGGTACGCCTAGTTGGGCCGCTGTGGCAGTTGGAAGATGAGCCTTGGAAAGGCTCCAAAATCCTTACTATACACTGTACATTTTTTTAGGTGAAAAATTCGATGTCGTCGGATCCACTCCAGTCTTTGGATTTCGTTAATACACATCTCAACACACAACCACAGGTGCGCACAGGTCGTAGGTACGCCTAGTTGGGCCGCTGTGGCAGTTGGAAGATGAGCCTTGGAAAGGCTCCAAAATCCTTACTATACACTGTACATTTTTTTAGGTGAAAAATTCGATGTCGTCGGATCCACTCCAGTCTTTGGATTTCGTTAATACACATCTCAACACATAACCACAGGTGCACACAGGTCGTAGGTACGCCTAGTTGGGCCGCTGTGGCAGTTGGAAGATGAGCCTTGGAAAGGCTCCAAAATCCTTACTATACACTGTACATTTTTTTAGGTGAAAAATTCGATGTCGTCGGATCCACTCCAGTCTTTGGATTTCGTTAATACACATCTCAACACATAACCACAGGTGCACACAGGTCGTAGGTACGCCTAGTTGGGCCGCTGTGGCAGTTGGAAGATGAGCCATGAAAAGGCTCCAAAATCCTTACTATACACTGTACATTTTTTTAGGTGAAAAATTCGATGTCGTCGGATCCACTCCAGTCTTTGGATTTCGTTAATACACATCTCAACACATAACCACAGGTGCACACAGGTCGTAGGTACGCCTAGTTGGGCCGCTGTGGCAGTTGGAAGATGAGCCATGAAAAGGCTCCAAAATCCTTACTATACACTGTACATTTTTTTAGGTGAAAAATTCGATGTCGTCGGATCCACTCCAGTCTTTGGATTTCGTTAATACACATCTCAACACACAACCACAGGTGCGCACAGGTCGTAGGTACGCCTAGTTGGGCCGCTGTGGCAGTTGGAAGATGAGCCATGGAAAGGCTCCAAAATCCTTACTATACACTGTACATTTTTTTAGGTGAAAAATTCGATGTCATCGGATCCACTCCAGTCTTTGGATTTCGTTAATACACATCTCAACACATAACCACAGGTGCGCACAGGTCGTAGGCACGCCTAGTTGGGCCGCTGCGGCAGTTGGAAGATGAGCCTTGGAAAGGCTCCAAAATCCTTACTATACACTGTACATTTTTTTAGGTGAAAAATTCGATGTCGTCGGATCCACTCCAGTCTTTGGATTTCGTTAATACACATCTCAACACATAACCACAGGTGCGCACAGGTCGTAGGTACGCCTAGTTCGGCCGCTGTGGCAGTTGGAAGATGAGCCATGGAAAGGCTCCAAAATCCTTACTATACACTGTACATTTTTTTAGGTGAAAAATTCGATGTCGTCGGATCCACTCCAGTCTTTGGATTTCGTTAATACACATCTCAACACACAACCACAGGTGCGCACAGGTCGTAGGTACGCCTAGTTGGGCCGCTGTGGCAGTTGGAAGATGAGTCATGGAAAGGCTCCAAAATCCTTACTATACACTGTACATTTTTTTAGGTGAAAAATTCGATGTCGTCGGATCCACTCCAGTCTTTGGATTTCGTTAATACACATCTCAACACATAACCACAGGTGCGCACAGGTCGTAGGTACGCCTAGTTGGGCCGCTGCGGCAGTTGGAAGATGAGCCTTGGAAAGGCTCCAAAATCCTTACTATACACTGTACATTTTTTTAGGTGAAAAATTCGATGTCGTCGGATCCACTCCAGTCTTTGGATTTCGTTAATACACATCTCAACACATAACCACAGGTGCGCACAGGTCGTAGGTACGCCTAGTTCGGCCGCTGTGGCAGTTGGAAGATGAGCCATGGAAAGGCTCCAAAATCCTTACTATACACTGTACATTTTTTTAGGTGAAAAATTCGATGTCGTCGGATCCACTCCAGTCTTTGGATTTCGTTAATACACATCTCAACACATAACCACAGGTGCGCACAGGTCGTAGGTACGCCTAGTTGGGCCGCTGCGGTAGTTGGAAGATGAGCCTTGGAAAGGCTCCAAAATCCTTACTATACACTGTACATTTTTTTAGGTGAAAAATTCGATGTCGTCGGATCCACTCCAGTCTTTGGATTTCGTTAATACACATCTCAACACATAACCACAGGTGCGCACAGGTCGTAGGTACGCCTAGTTCGGCCGCTGCGGCAGTTGGAAGATGAGCCTTGGAAAGGCTCCAAAATCCTTGCTATACACTGTACATTTTTTTAGGTGAAAAATTCGATGTCGTCGGATCCACTCCAGTCTTTGGATTTCGTTAATACACATCTCAACACATAACCACAGGTGCGCACAGGTCGTAGGTACGCCTAGTTGGGCCGCTGCGGCAGTTGGAAGATGAGCCTTGGAAAGGCTCCAAAATCCTTACTATACACTGTACATTTTTTTAGGTGAAAAATTCGATGTCGTCGGATCCACTCCAGTCTTTGGATTTCGTTAATACACATCTCAACACATAACCACAGGTGCGCACAGGTCGTAGGTACGCCTAGTTGGGCCGCTGCGGCAGTTGGAAGATGAGCCTTGGAAAGGCTCCAAAATCCTTACTATACACTGTACATTTTTTTAGGTGAAAAATTCTATGTCGTCGGATCCACTCCAGTCTTTGGATTTCGTTAATACACATCTCAACACATAACCACAGGTGCGCACAGGTCGTAGGTACGCCTAGTTGGGCCGCTGCGGCAGTTGGAAGATGAGCCTTGGAAAGGCTCCAAAATCCTTACTATACACTGTACATTTTTTTAGGTGAAAAATTCGATGTCGTCGGATCCACTCCAGTCTTTGGATTTCGTTAATACACATCTCAACACATAACCACAGGTGCGCACAGGTCGTAGGTACGCCTAGTTGGGCCGCTGCGGCAGTTGGAAGATGAGCCTTGGAAAGGCTCCAAAATCCTTACTATACACTGTACATTTTTTTAGGTGAAAAATTCGATGTCGTCGGATCCACTCCAGTCTTTGGATTTCGTTAATACACATCTCAACACATAACCACAGGTGCGCACAGGTCGTAGGTACGCCTAGTTGGGCCGCTGTGGCAGTTGGAAGATGAGCCATTTAAAGGCTCCAAAATCCTTACTATACACTGTACATTTTTTTAGGTTAAAAATTCGATGTCGTCGGATCCACTCCAGTCTTTGGATTTCGTTAATACACATCTCAACACATAACCACAGGTGCGCACAGGTCGTAGGTACGCTTAGTTGGGCCGCTGTGGCAGTTGGAAGATGAGCCTTGGAAAGGCTCCAAAATCCTTACTATACACTGTACATTTTTTTAGGTGAAAAATTCGATGTCGTCGGATCCACTCCAGTCTTTGGATTTCGTTAATAGACATCTCAACACATAACCACAGGTGCGCACAGGTCGTAGGTACGCCTAGTTGGGCCGCTGTGGCAGTTGGAAGATGAGCCATGGAAAGGCTCCAAAATCCTTACTATACACTGTACATTTTTTTAGGTGAAAAATTCGATGTCGTCGGATCCACTCCAGTCTTTGGATTTCGTTAATACACATCTCAACACATAACCACAGGTGCGCACAGGTCGTAGGTACGCCTAGTTGGGCCGCTGTGGCAGTTGGAAGATGAGTCTTGGAAAGGCTCCAAAATCCTTACTATACACTGTACATTTTTTTAGGTGAAAATTTCGATGTCGTCGGATCCACTCCAGTCTTTGGATTTCGTTAATACACATCTCAACACATAACCACAGGTGCGCACAGGTCGTAGGTACGCCTAGTTGGGCCGCTGTGGCAGTTGGAAGATGAGTCTTGGAAAGGCTCCAAAATCCTTACTATACACTGTACATTTTTTTAGGTGAAAATTTCGATGTCGTCGGATCCACTCCAGTCTTTGGATTTCGTTAATACACATCTCAACACATAACCACAGGTGCGCACAGGTCGTAGGTACGCCTAGTTGGGCCGCTGCGGCAGTTGGAAGATGAGCCTTGGAAAGGCTCCAAAATCCTTACTATACACTGTACATTTTTTTAGGTGAAAAATTCGATGTCGTCGGATCCACTCCAGTCTTTGGATTTCGTTAATACACATCTCAACACATAACCACAGGTGCGCACAGGTCGTACGTACGCCTAGTTGGGCCGCTGCGGCAGTTGGAAGATGAGCCTTGGAAAGGCTCCAAAATCCTTACTATACACTGTACATTTTTTTAGGTGAAAAATTCGATGTCGTCGGATCCACTCCAGTCTTTGGATTTCGTTAATACACATCTCAACACATAACCACAGGTGCGCACAGGTCGTAGGTACGCCTAGTTCGGCCGCTGTGGCAGTTGGAAGATGAGCCATGGAAAGGCTCCAAAATCCTTACTATACACTGTACATTTTTTTAGGTGAAAAATTCGATGTCGTCGGATCCACTCCAGTCTTTGGATTTCGTTAATACACATCTCAACACATAACCACAGGTGCGCACAGGTCGTAGGTACGCCTAGTTCGGCCGCTGTGGCAGTTGGAAGATGAGCCATGGAAAGGCTCCAAAATCCTTACTATACACTGTACATTTTTTTAGGTGAAAAATTCCATGTCGTCGGATCCACTCCAGTCTTTGGATTTCGTTAATACACATCTCAACACATAACCACAGGTGCGCACAGGTCGTAGGTACGCCTAGTTGGGCCGCTGCGGCAGTTGGAAGATGAGCCTTGGAAAGGCTCCAAAATCCTTACTATACACTGTACATTTTTTTAGGTGAAAAATTCGATGTCGTCGGATCCACTCCAGTCTTTGGATTTCGTTAATACACATCTCAACACATAACCACAGGTGCGCACAGGTCGTAGGTACGCCTAGTTGGGCCGCTGCGGCAGTTGGAAGATGAGCCTTGGAAAGGCTCCAAAATCCTTACTATACACTGTACATTTTTTTAGGTGAAAAATTCGATGTCGTCGGATCCACTCCAGTCTTTGGATTTCGTTAATACACATCTCAACACATAACCACAGATCCACTCCAGTCTTTGGATTTCGTTAATACACATCTCAACACATAACCACAGGTGCGCACAGGTCGTAGGTACGCCTAGTTGGGCCGCTGTGGCAGTTGGAAGATGAGCCATGGAAAGGCTCCAAAATCCTTACTATACACTGTACATTTTTTTAGGTGAAAAATTCGATGTCGTCGGATCCACTCCAGTCTTTGGATTTCGTTAATACACATCTCAACACATAACCACAGGTGCGCACAGGTCGTAGGTACGCCTAGTTGGGCCGCTGTGGCAGTTGGAAGATGAGCCATGGAAAGGCTCCAAAATCCTTACTATACACTGTACTTTTTTTTAGGTGAAAAATTCGATGTCGTCGGATCCACTCCAGTCTTTGGATTTCGTTAATACACATCTCAACACATAACCACAGGTGCGCACAGGTCGTAGGCACGCCTAGTTGGGCCGCTGCGGCAGTTGGAAGATGAGCCTTGGAAAGGCTCCAAAATCCTTACTATACACTGTAAATTTTTTTAGGTGAAAAATTCGATGTCGTCGGATCCACTCCAGTCTTTGGATTTCGTTAATACACATCTCAACACATAACCACAGGTGCGCACAGGTCGTAGGTACGCCTAGTTGGGCCGCTGTGGCAGTTGGAAGATGAGCCATGGAAAGGCTCCAAAATCCTTACTATACACTGTACATTTTTTTAGGTGAAAAATTCGATGTCGTCGGATCCACTCCAGTCTTTGGATTTCGTTAATACACATCTCAACACACAACCACAGGTGCGCACAGGTCGTAGGTACGCCTAGTTGGGCCGCTGTGGCAGTTGGAAGATGAGCCTTGGAAAGGCTCCAAAATCCTTACTATACACTGTACATTTTTTTAGGTGAAAAATTCGATGTCGTCGGATCCACTCCAGTCTTTGGATTTCGTTAATACACATCTCAACACATAACCACAGGTGCGCACAGGTCGTAGGTACGCCTAGTTCGGCCGCTGTGGCAGTTGGAAGATGAGCCTTGGAAAGGCTCCAAAATCCTTACTATACACTGTACATTTTTTTAGGTGAAAAATTCGATGTCGTCGGATCCACTCCAGTCTTTGGATTTCGTTAATACACATCTCAACACATAACCACAGGTGCGCACAGGTCGTAGGCACGCCTAGTTGGGCCGCTGCGGCAGTTGGAAGATGAGCCTTGGAAAGGCTCCAAAATCCTTACTATACACTGTACATTTTTTTAGGTGAAAAATTCGATGTCGTCGGATCCACTCCAGTCTTTGGATTTCGTTAATACACATCTCAACACATAACCACAGGTGCACACAGGTCGTAGGTACGCCTAGTTGGGCCGCTGTGGCAGTTGGAAGATGAGCCATGAAAAGGCTCCAAAATCCTTACTATACACTGTACATTTTTTTAGGTGAAAAATTCGATGTCGTCGGATCCACTCCAGTCTTTGGATTTCGTTAATACACATTTCAACACATAACCACAGGTGCGCAAAGGTCGTAGGTACGCCTAGTTGGGCCGCTGCGGCAGTTGGAAGATGAGCCTTGGAAAGGCTCCAAAATCCTTACTATACACTGTACATTTTTTTAGGTGAAAAATTCGATGTCGTCGGATCCACTCCAGTCTTTGGATTTCGTTAATACACATCTCAACACATAACCACAGGTGCGCACAGGTCGTAGGTACGCCTAGTTCGGCCGCTGTGGCAGTTGGAAGATGAGCCATGGAAAGGCTCCAAAATCCTTACTATACACTGTACATTTTTTTAGGTGAAAAATTCGATGTCGTCGGATCCACTCCAGTCTTTGGATTTCGTTAATACACATCTCAACACATAACCACAGGTGCGCACAGGTCGTAGGTACGCCTAGTTCGGCCGCTGTGGCAGTTGGAAGATGAGCCATGGAAAGGCTCCAAAATCCTTACTATACACTGTACATTTTTTTAGGTGAAAAATTCGATGTCGTCGGATCCACTCCAGTCTTTGGATTTCGTTAATACACATCTCAACACACAACCACAGGTGCGCACAGGTCGTAGGCACGCCTAGTTGGGCCGCTGCGGCAGTTGGAAGATGAGCCTTGGAAAGGCTCCAAAATCCTTACTATACACTGTACATTTTTTTAGGTGAAAAATTCGATGTCGTCGGATCCACTCCAGTCTTTGGATTTCGTTAATACACATCTCAACACATAACCACAGGTGCGCACAGGTCGTAGGTACGCCTAGTTCGGCCGCTGTGGCAGTTGGAAGATGAGCCATGGAAAGGCTCCAAAATCCTTACTATACACTGTACATTTTTTTAGGTGAAAAATTCGATGTCGTCGGATCCACTCCAGTCTTTGGATTTCGTTAATACACATCTCAACACATAACCACAGGTGCGCACAGGTCGTAGGTACGCCTAGTTGGGCCGCTGCGGTAGTTGGAAGATGAGCCTTGGAAAGGCTCCAAAATCCTTACTATACACAGTACATTTTTTTAGGTGAAAAATTCGATGTCGTCGGATCCACTCCAGTCTTTGGATTTCGTTAATACACATCTCAACACATAACCACAGGTCCGCACAGGTCGTAGGTACGCCTAGTTGGGCCGCTGTGGCAGTTGGAAGATGAGCCTTGGAAAGGCTCCAAAATCCTTACTATACACTGTACATTTTTTTAGGTGAAAAATTCGATGTCGTCGGATCCACTCCAGTCTTTGGATTTCGTTAATACACATCTCAACACATAACCACAGGTGCGCACAGGTCGTAGGTACGCCTAGGTCGGCCGCTGTGGCAGTTGGAAGATGAGCCTTGGAAAGGCTCCAAAATCCTTACTATACACTGTACATTTTTTTAGGTGAAAAATTCGATGTCGTCGGATCCACTCCAGTCTTTGGATTTCGTTAATACACATCTCAATACATAACCACAGGTGCGCACAGGTCGTAGGTACGCCTAGTTGGGCCGCTGTGGCAGTTGGAAGATGAGCCTTGGAAAGGCTCCAAAATCCTTACTATACACTGTACATTTTTTTAGGTGAAAAATTCGATGTCGTCGGATCCACTCCAGTCTTTGGATTTCGTTAATACACATCTCAACACATAACCACAGGTGCGCACAGGTCGTAGGCACGCCTAGTTGGGCCGCTGCGGCAGTTGGAAGATGAGCCTTGGAAAGGCTCCAAAATCCTTACTATACACTGTACATTTTTTTAGGTGAAAAATTCGATGTCGTCGGATCCACTCCAGTCTTTGGATTTCGTTAATACACATCTCAACACATAACCACAGGTGCGCACAGGTCGTAGGTACGCCTAGTTGGGCCGCTGCGGCAGTTGGAAGATGAGCCTTGGAAAGGCTCCAAAATCCTTACTATACACTGTACATTTTTTTAGGTGAAAAATTCGATGTCGTCGGATCCACTCCAGTCTTTGGATTTCCTTAATACACATCTCAACACATAACCACAGGTGCGCACAGGTCGTAGGTACGCCTAGTTGGGCCGCTGCGGCAGTTGGAAGATGAGCCTTGGAAAGGTTCCAAAATCCTTACTATACACTGTACATTTTTTTAGGTGAAAAATTCGATGTCGTCGGATCCACTCCAGTCTTTGGATTTCGTTAATACACATCTCAACACATAACCACAGGTGCGCACAGGTCGTAGGTACGTCTAGTTGGGCCGCTGTGGCAGTTGGAAGATGAGTCTTGGAAAGGCTCCAAAATCCTTACTATACACTGTACATTTTTTTAGGTGAAAATTTCGATGTCGTCGGATCCACTCCATTCTTTGGATTTCGTTAATACACATCTGAACACATAACCACAGGTGCGCACAGGTCGTAGGTACGCCTAGTTGGGCCGCTGTGGCAGTTGGAAGATGAGCCTTGGAAAGGCTCCAAAATCCTTACTATACACTGTACATTTTTTTAGGTGAAAAATTCGATGTCGTCGGATCCACTCCAGTCTTTGGATTTCGTTAATACACATCTCAACACATAACCACAGGTGCGCACAGGTCGTAGGTACGCCTAGTTGGGCCGCTGTGGCAGTTGGAAGATGAGCCTTGGAAAGGCTCCAAAATCCTTACTATACACTGTACATTTTTTTAGGTGAAAAATTCGATGTGGTCGGATCCACTCCAGTCTTTGGATTTCGTTAATACACATCTCAACACATAACCACAGGTGCGCACAGGTCGTAGGTACGCCTAGTTGGGCCGCTGTGGCAGTTGGAAGATGAGCCATGGAAAGGCTCCAAAATCCTTACTATACACTGTACATTTTTTTAGGTGAAAAATTCGATGTCGTCGGATCCACTCCAGTCTTTGGATTTCGTTAATACACATCTCAACACATAACCACAGGTGCGCACAGGTCGTAGGTACGCCTAGTTGGGCCGCTGTGGCAGTTGGAAGATGAGCCTTGGAAAGGCTCCAAAATCCTTACTATACACTGTACATTTTTTTAGGTGAAAAATTCGATGTCGTCGGATCCACTCCAGTCTTTGGATTTCGTTAATACACATCTCAACACATAACCACAGGTGCGCACAGGTCGTAGGTATGCCTAGTTCGGCCGCTGTGGCAGTTGGCAGATGAGCCTTGGAAAGGCTCCAAAATCCTTACTATACACTGTACATTTTTTTAGGTGAAAAATTCGATGTCGTCGGATCCACTCCAGTCTTTGGATTTGGTTAATACACATCTCAACACATAACCACAGGTGCGCACAGGTCGTAGGTACGCCTAGTTCGGCCGCTGTGGCAGTTGGAAGATGAGCCTTGGAAAGGCTCCAAAATCCTTACTATACACTGTACATTTTTTTAGGTGAAAAATTCGATGTCGTCGGATCCACTCCAGTCTTTGGATTTCGTTAATACACATCTCAACACATAACCACAGGTGCGCACAGGTCGTAGGTACGCCTAGTTGGGCCGCTGTGGCAGTTGGAAGATGAGCCTTGGAAAGGCTCCAAAATCCTTACTATACATTGTACATTTTTTTAGGTGAAAAATTCGATGTCGTCGGATCCACTCCAGTCTTTGGATTTCGTTAATACACATCTCAACACATAACCACAGGTGCGCACAGGTCGTAGGTACGCCTAGTTGGGCCGCTGCGGCAGTTGGAAGATGAGCCTTGGAAAGGCTCCAAAATCCTTACTATACACTGTACATTTTTTTAGGTGAAAAATTCGATGTCGTCGGATCCACTCCAGTCTTTGGATTTCGTTAATACACATCTCAACACATAACCACAGGTGCGCACAGGTCGTAGGTACGCCTAGTTGGGCCGCTGCGGCAGTTGGAAGATGAGCCTTGGAAAGGCACCAAAATCCTTACTATACACTGTACATTTTTTTAGGTGAAAAATTCGATGTCGTCGGATCCACTCCAGTCTTTGGATTTCGTTAATACACATCTCAACACATAACCACAGGTGCGCACAGGTCGTAGGTACGCCTAGTTGGGCCGCTGCGGCAGTTGGAAGATGAGCCTTGGAAAGGCTCCAAAATCCTTACTATACACTGTACATTTTTTTAGGTGAAAAATTCGATGTCGTCGGATCCACTCCAGTCTTTGGATTTCGTTAATACACATCTCAACACATAACCACAGGTGCGCACAGGTCGTAGGTACGCCTAGTTGGGCCGCTGCGGCAGTTGGAAGATGAGCCTTGGAAAGGCTCCAAAATCCTTACTATACACTGTACATTTTTTTAGGTGAAAAATTCGATGTCGTCGGATCCACTCCAGTCTTTGGATTTCGTTAATACACATCTCAACACATAACCACAGGTGCGCACAGGTCGTAGGTACGCCTAGTTCGGCCGCTGTGGCAGTTGGAAGATGAGCCATGGAAAGGCTCCAAAATCCTTACTATACACTGTACATTTTTTTAGGTGAAAAATTCGATGTCGTCGGATATACTCCAGTCTTTGGATTTCGTTAATACACATCTCAACACATAACCACAGGTGCGCACAGGTCGTAGGTACGCCTAGTTGGGCCGCTGTGGCAGTTGGAAGATGAGTCTTGGAAAGGCTCCAAAATCCTTACTATACACTGTACATTTTTTTAGGTGAAAAATTCGATGTCGTCGGATCCACTCCAGTCTTTGGATTTCGTTAATACACATCTCAACGCATAACCACAGGTGCGCACAGGTCGTAGGTACGCCTAGTTCGGCCGCTGTGGCAGTTGGAAGATGAGCCTTGGAAAGGCTCCAAAATCCTTACTATACACTGTACATTTTTTTAGGTGAAAAATTCGATGCCGTCGGATCCACTCCAGTCTTTGGATTTCGTTAATACACATCTCAACACATAACCACAGGTGCGCACAGGTCGTAGGTACGCCTAGTTCGGCCGCTGTGGCAGTTGGAAGATGAGCCTTGGAAAGGCTCCAAAATCCTTACTATACACTGTACATTTTTTTAGGTGAAAAATTCGATGCCGTCGGATCCACTCCAGTCTATGGATTTCGTTAATACACATCTCAACACATAACCACAGGTGCGCACAGGTCGTAGGTACGCCTAGTTGGGCCGCTGCGGCAGTTGGAAGATGAACCTTGGAAAGGATCCAAAATCCTTACTATACACTGTACATTTTTTTAGGTGAAAAATTCGATGTCGTCGGATCCACTCCAGTCTTTGGATTTCGTTAATACACATCTCAACACATAACCACAGGTGCGCACAGGTCGTAGGTACGCCTAGTTCGGCCGCTGTGGCAGTTGGAAGATGAGCCTTGGAAAGGCTCCAAAATCCTTACTATACACTGTACATTTTTTTAGGTGAAAAATTCGATGCCGTCGGATCCACTCCAGTCTTTGGATTTCGTTAATACACATCTCAACACATAACCACAGGTGCGCACAGGTCGTAGGTACGCCTAGTTGGGCCGCTGCGGCAGTTGGAAGATGAACCTTGGAAAGGCTCCAAAATCCTTACTATACACTGTACATTTTTTTAGGTGAAAAATTCGATGTCGTCGGATCCACTCCAGTCTTTGGATTTCGTTAATACACATCTCAACACATAACCACAGGTGCGCACAGGTCGTAGGTACGCCTAGTTCGGCCGCTGTGGCAGTTGGAAGATGAGCCTTGGAAAGGCTCCAAAATCCTTACTATACACTGTACATTTTTTTAGGTGAAAAATTCAATGTCGTCGGATCCACACCAGTCTTTGGATTTCGTTAATACACATCTCAACACATAACCACAGGTGCGCACAGGTCGTAGGTACGCCTAGTTGGGCCGCTGTGGCAGTTGGAAGATGAGCCTTGGAAAGGCTCCAAAATCCTTACTATACACTGTACATTTTTTTAGGTGAAAAATTCGATGTCGTCGGATCCACTCCAGTCTTTGGATTTCGTTAATACACATCTCAACACATAACCACAGGTGCGCACAGGTCGTAGGTACGCCTAGTTGGGCCGCTGTGGCAGTTGGAAGATGAGTCTTGGAAAGGCTCCAAAATCCTTACATTTTTTTAGGTGAAAATTTCGATGTGGTCGGATCCACTCCAGTCTTTGGATTTCGTTAATACACATCTCAACACATAACCACAGGTGCGCACAGGTCGTAGGTACGCCTAGTTCGGCCGCTGTGGCAGTTGGAAGATGAGCCTTGGAAAGGCTCCAAAATCCTTACTATACACTGTACATTTTTTTAGGTGAAAAATTCGATGTCGTCGGATCCACTCCAGTCTTTGGATTTCGTTAATACACATCTCAACACATAACCACAGGTGCGCACAGGTCGTAGGTACGCCTAGTTGGGCCGCTGCGGCAGTTGGAAGATGAGCCTTGGAAAGGCTCCAAAATCCTTACTATACACTGTACATTTTTTTAGGTGAAAAATTCGATGTCGTCGGATCCACTCCAGTCTTTGGATTTCGTTAATACACATCTCAACACATAACCACAGGTGCGCACAGGTCGTAGGTACGCCTAGTTGGGCCGCTGCGGCAGTTGGAAGATGAGCCTTGGAAAGGCTCCAAAATCCTTACTATACACTGTACATATTTTTAGGTGAAAAATTCGATGTCGTCGGATCCACTCCAGTCTTTGGATTTCGTTAATACACATCTCAACACATAACCACAGGTGCGCACAGGTCGTAGGTACGCCTAGTTGGGCCGCTGTGGCAGTTGGAAGATGAGCCATGGAAAGGCTCCAAAATCCTTACTATACACTGTACATTTTTTTAGGTGAAAAATTCGATGTCGTCGGATCCACTCCAGTCTTTGGATTTCGTTAATACACATCTCAACACATAACCACAGGTGCGCACAGGTCGTAGGTACGCCTAGTTGGGCCGCTGTGGCAGTTGGAAGATGAGCCATGGAAAGGCTCCAAAATCCTTACTATACACTGTACATTTTTTTAGGTGAAAAGTTCGATGCCGTCGGATCCACTCCAGTCTTTGGATTTCGTTAATACACATCTCAACACATAACCACAGGTGCGCACAGGTCGTAGGTACGCCTAGTTGGGCCGCTGCGGCAGTTGGAAGATGAACCTTGGAAAGGCTCCAAAATCCTTACTATACACTGTACATTTTTTTAGGTGAAAAATTCGATGTCGTCGGATCCACTCCAGTCTTTGGATTTCGTTAATACACATCTCAACACATAACCACAGGTGCGCACAGGTCGTAGGTACGCCTAGTTCGGCCGCTGTGGCAGTTGGAAGATGAGCCTTGGAAAGGCTCCAAAATCCTTACTATACACTGTACATTTTTTTAGGTGAAAAATTCGATGTCGTCGGATCCACTCCAGTCTTTGGATTTCGTTAATACACATCTCAACACATAACCACAGGTGCGCACAGGTCGTAGGTACGCCTAGTTGGGCCGCTGCGGCAGTTGGAAGATGAGCCTTGGAAAGGCTCCAAAACCCTTACTATACACTGTACATTTTTTTAGGTGAAAAATTCGATGTCGTCGGATCCACTCCAGTCTTTGGATTTCGTTAATACACATCTCAACACATAACCACAGGTGCGCACAGGTCGTAGGTACGCCTAGTTGGGCCGCTGCGGCAGTTGGAAGATGAGCCTTGGAAAGGCTCCAAAATCCTTACTATACACTGTATATATTTTTAGGTGAAAAATTCGATGTCGTCGGATCCACTCCAGTCTTTGGATTTCGTTAATACACATCTCAACACATAACCACAGGTGCGCACAGGTCGTAGGTACGCCTAGTTGGGCCGCTGTGGCAGTTGGAAGATGAGCCATGGAAAGGCTCCAAAATCCTTACTATTATACACTGTACATTTTTTTAGGTGAAAAATTCGATGTCGTCGGATCCACTCCAGTCTTTGGATTTCGTTAATACACATCTCAACACATAACCACAGGTGCGCACAGGTCGTAGGTACGCCTAGTTGGGCCGCTGTGGCAGTTGGAAGATGAGCCATGGAAAGGCTCCAAAATCCTTACTATACACTGTACATTTTTTTAGGTGAAAAATTCGATGTCGTCGGATCCACTCCAGTCTTTGGATTTCGTTAATACACATCTCAACACATAACCACAGGTGCGCACAGGTCGTAGGTACGCCTAGTTCGGCCGCTGTGGCAGTTGGAAGATGAGCCATGGAAAGGCTCCAAAATCCTTACTATACACTGTAAATTTTTTTAGGTGAAAAATTCGATGTCGTCGGTTCCACTCCAGTCTTTGGATTTCGTTAATACACATCTCAACACATAACCACAGGTGCGCACAGGTCGTAGGTACGCCTAGTTGGGCCGCTGCGGCAGTTGGAAGATGAGCCTTGGAAAGGCTCCAAAATCCTTACTATACACTGTACATTTTTTTAGGTGAAAAATTCGATGTCGTCGGATCCACTCCAGTCTTTGGATTTCGTTAATACACATCTCAACACATAACCACAGGTGCGCACAGGTCGTAGGTACGCCTAGTTGGGCCGCTGCGGCAGTTGGAAGATGAGCCTTGGAAAGGCTCCAAAATCCTTACTATACACTGTACATTTTTTTAGGTGAAAAATTCGATGTCGTCGGATCCACTCCAGTCTTTGGATTTCGTTAATACACATCTCAACACATAACCACAGGTGCGCACAGGTCGTAGGTACGCCTAGTTGGGCCGCTGTGGCAGTTGGAAGAAGCCATGGAAAGGCTCCAAAATCCTTACTGTACATTTTTTTAAGTGAAAAATTCGATGTCGTCGGATCCACTCCAGTCTTTGGATTTCGTTAATACACATCTCAACACATAACCACAGGTGCGCACAGGTCGTAGGTACGCCTAGTTCGGCCGCTGTGGCGGTTGGAATATGAGCCTTGGAAAGGCTCCAAAATCCTTACTATACACTGTACATTTTTTTAGGTGAAAAATTCGATGTCGTCGGATCCACTCCAGTCTTTGGATTTCGTTAATACACATCTCAACACATAACCACAGGTGCGCACAGGTCGTAGGTACGCCTAGTTGGGCCGCTGCGGCAGTTGGAAGATGAGTCTTGGAAAGGCTCCAAAATCCTTACTATACACTGTACATTTTTTTAGGTGAAAAATTCGATGTCGTCGGATCCACTCCAGTCTTTGGATTTCGTTAATACACATCTCAACACATAACCACAGGTGCGCACAGGTCGTAGGTACGCCTCGTTCGGCCGCTGTGGCAGTTGGAAGATGAGCCATGGAAAGGCTCCAAAATCCTTACTGTACACTGTACATTTTTTTAGGTGAAAAATTCGATGTCGTTGGATCCACTCCAGTCTTTGGATTTCGTTAATACACATCTCAACACATAACCACAGGTGCGCACAGGTCGTAGGTACGCCTAGTTGGGCCGCTGCGGCAGTTGGAAGATGAGCCTTGGAAAGGCTCCAAAATCCTTACTATACACTGTACATTTTTTTAGGTGAAAAATTCGATGTCGTCGGATCCACTCCAGTCTTTGGATTTCGTTAATACACATCTCAAAACATAACCACAGGTGCGCACAGGTCGTAGGTACGCCTAGTTCGGCCGCTGTGGCAGTTGGAAGATGAGTCATGGAAAGGCTCCAAAATCCTTACTATACACTGTACATTTTTTTAAGTGAAAAATTCGATGTCGTCGGATCCACTCCAGTCTTTGGATTTCGTTAATACACATCTCAACACATAACCACAGGTGCGCACAGGTCGTAGGTACGCCTCGTTCGGCCGCTGTGGCAGTTGGAAGATGAGCCATGGAAAGGCTCCAAAATCCTTACTGTACACTGTACATTTTTTTAGGTGAAAAATTCGATGTCGTTGGATCCACTCCAGTCTTTGGATTTCGTTAATACACATCTCAACACATAACCACAGGTGCGCACAGGTCGTAGGTACGCCTAGTTGGGCCGCTGCGGCAGTTGGAAGATGAGCCTTGGAAAGGCTCCAAAATCCTTACTATACACTGTACATTTTTTTAGGTGAAAAATTCGATGTCGTCGGATCCACTCCAGTCTTTGGATTTCGTTAATACACATCTCAACACATAACCACAGGTGCGCACAGGTCGTAGGTATGCCTAGTTCGGCCGCTGTGGCAGTTGGCAGATGAGCCTTGGAAAGGCTCCAAAATCCTTACTATACACTGTAAATTTTTTTAGGTGAAAAATTCGATGTCGTCGGATCCACTCCAGTCTTTGGATTTCGTTAATACACATCTCAACACATAACCACAGGTGCGCACAGGTCGTAGGTACGCCTAGTTGGGCCGCTGCGGCAGTTGGAAGATGAGCCTTGGAAAGGCTCCAAAATCCTTACTATACACTGTACATTTTTTTAGGTGAAAAATTCGATGTCGTCGGATCCACTCCAGTCTTTGGATTTCGTTAATACACATCACAAAACATAACCACAGGTGCGCACAGGTCGTAGGTACGCCTAGTTGGGCCGCTGTGGCAGTTGGAAGATGAGCCATGGAAAGGCTCCAAAATCCTTACTATACACTGTACATTTTTTTAGGTGAAAAATTCGATGTCGTCGGATCCACTCCAGTTTTTGGATTTCGTTAATACACATCTCAACACATAACCACAGGTGCGCACAGGTCGTAGGTACGCCTAGTTCGGCCGCTGTGGCGGTTGGAATATGAGCCTTGGAAAGGCTCCAAAATCCTTACTATACACTGTACATTTTTTTAGGTGAAAAATTCGATGTCGTCGGATCCACTCCAGTCTTTGGATTTCGTTAATACACATCTCAACACATAACCACAGATGCGCACAGGTCGTAGGTACGCCTAGTTGGGCCGCTGCGGCAGTTGGAAGATGAGCCTTGGAAAGGCTCCAAAATCCTTACTATACACTGTACATTTTTTTAGGTGAAAAATTCGATGTCGTCGGATCCACTCCAGTCTTTGGATTTCGTTAATACACATCTCAACACATAACCACAGGTGCGCACAGGTCGTAGGTACGCCTAGTTGGGCCGCTGCGGCAGTTGGAAGATGAGCCTTGGAAAGGCTCCAAAATCCTTACTATACACTGTACATTTTTTTAGGTGAAAAATTCGATGTCGTCGGATCCACTCCAGTCTTTGGATTTCGTTAATACACATCTCAACACATAACCACAGGTGCGCACAGGTCGTAGGTACGCCTAGTTCGGCCGCTGTGGCAGTTGGAAGATGAGCCATGGAAAGGCTCCAAAATCCTTACTATACACTGTACATTTTTTTAGGTGAAAAATTCGATGTCGTCGGATCCACTCCAGTCTTTGGATTTCGTTAATACACATCTCAACACATAACCACAGGTGCGCACAGGTCGTAGGTACGCCTAGTTCGGCCGCTGTGGCAGTTGGAAGATGAGCCATGGAAAGGCTCCAAAATCCTTACTATACACTGTACATTTTTTTAGGTGAAAAATTCGATGTCGTCGGATCCACTCCAGTCTTTGGATTTGGTTAATACACATCTCAACACATAACCACAGGTGCGCACAGGTCGTAGGTACGCCTAGTTCGGCCGCTGTGGCAGTTGGAAGATGAGCCATGGAAAGGCTCCAAAATCCTTACTATACACTGTACATTTTTTTAGGTGAAAAATTCGATGTCGTCGGATCCACTCCAGTCTTTGGATTTCGTTAATACACATCTCAACACATAACCACAGGTGCGCACAAGTCGTAGGTACGCCTAGTTGGGCCGCTGCGGCAGTTGGAAGATGAGCCTTGGAAAGGCTCCAAAATCCTTACTATACACTGTACATATTTTAAGGTGAAAAATTCGATGTCGTCGGATCCACTCCAGTCTTTGGATTTCGTTAATACACATCTCAACACATAACCACAGGTGCGCACAGGTCGTAGGTACGCCTAGTTGGGTCGCTGTGGCAGTTGGAAGATGAGCCTTGGAAAGGCTCTAAAAGCCTTACTATACACTGTAAATTTTTTTAGGTGAAAAATTCGATGTCGTCGGATCCACTCCAGTCTTTGGATTTCGTTAATACACATCTCAACACATAACCACAGGTGCGCACAGGTCGTATTTACGCCTAGTTGGGCCGCTGCGGCAGTTGGAAGATGAGCCTTGGAAAGGCTCCAAAATCCTTACTATACACTGTACATTTTTTTAGGTGAAAAATTCGATGTCGTCGGATCCACTCCAGTCTTTGGATTTCGTTAATACACATCTCAACACATAACCACAGGTGCGCACAGGTCGTAGGTACGCCTAGTTCGGCCGCTGTGGCAGTTGGAAGATGAGCCATGGAAAGGCTCCAAAATCCTTACTATACACTGTACATTTTTTTAGGTGAAAAATTCGATGTCGTCGGATCCACTCCAGTCTTTGGATTTCGTTAATACACATCTCAACACATAACCACAGGTGCGCACAGGTCGTAGGTACGCCTAGTTAGGCCGCTGTGGCAGTTGGAAGATGAGCCATGGAAAGGCTCCAAAATCCTTACTATACACTGTACATTTTTTTAGGTGAAAAATTCGATGTCGTCGGATCCACTCCAGTCTTTGGATTTCGTTAATACACATCTCAACACATAACCACAGGTGCGCACAGGTCGTAGGTACGCCTAGTTCGGCCGCTGTGGCAGTTGGAAGATGAGCCTTGGAAAGGCTCCAAAATCCTTACTATACACTGTACATTTTTTTAGGTGAAAAATTCGATGTCGTCGGATCCACTCCAGTCTTTGGATTTCGTTAATACACATCTCAACACATAACCACAGGTGCGCACAGGTCGTAGGTACGCCTAGTTGGGCCGCTGTGGCAGTTGGAAGATGAGCCATGGAAAGGCTCCAAAATCCTTACTATACACTGTACATTTTTTAGGTGAAAAATTCGATGTCGTCGGATCCACTCCAGTCTTTGGATTTCGTTAATACACATCTCAACACATAACCACAGGTGCGCACAAGTTGGAAGATGAGCCTTGGAAAGGCTCCAAAATCCTTACTATACACTGTACATTTTTTTAGGTGAAAAATTCGATGTCGTCGGATCCACTCCAGTCTTTGGATTTCGTTAATACACATCTCAACACATAACCACAGGTGCGCACAGGTCGTAGGTACGCCTAGTTCGGCCGCTGTGGCAGTTGGAAGATGAGCCATGGAAAGGCTCCAAAATCCTTACTATACACTGTACATTTTTTTAGGTGAAAAATTCGATGTCGTCGGATCCACTCCAGTCTTTGGATTTCGTTAAAACACATCTCAACACATAACCACAGGTGCGCACAGGTCGTAGGTACGCCTAGTTCGGCCGCTGTGGCAGTTGGAAGATGAGCCATGGAAAGGCTCCAAAATCCTTACTATACACTGTACATTTTTTTAGGTAAAAAATTCGATGTCGTCGGATCCACTCCAGTCTTTGGATTTCGTTAATACACATCTCAACACATAACCACAGGTGCGCACAGGTCGTAGGTACGCCTAGTTGGGCCGCTGTGGCAGTTGGAAGATGAGCCATGGAAAGGCTCCAAAATCCTTACTATACACTGTACATTTTTTTAGGTGAAAAATTCGATGTCGTCGGATCCACTCCAGTCTTTGGATTTCGTTAATACACATCTCAACACATAACCACAGGTGCGCACAGGTCGTAGGTACGCCTAGTGCGGCCGCTGTGGCAGTTGGAAGATGAGCCATGGAAAGGCTCCAAAATCCTTACTGTACATTTTTTTAGGTAAAAAATTCGATGTCGTCGGATCCACTCCAGTCTTTGGATTTCGTTAATACACATCTCAACACATAACCACAGGTGCGCACAGGTCGTAGGTACGGCTAGTTGGGCCGCTGCGGCAGTTGGAAGATGAGCCTTGGAAAGGCTCCAAAATCCTTACTATACACTGTACATATTTTAAGGTGAAAAATTCGATGTCGTCGGATCCACTCCAGTCTTTGGATTTCGTTAATACACATCTCAACACATAACCACAGGTGCGCACAGGTCGTAGGTACGCCTAGTTCGGCCGCTGTGGCAGTTGGAAGATGAGCCATGGAAAGGCTCCAAAATCCTTACTATACACTGTACATTTTTTTAGGTAAAAAATTCGATGTCGTCGGATCCACTCCAGTCTTTGGATTTCGTTAATACACATCTCAACACATAACCACAGGTGCGCACAGGTCGTAGGTACGCCTAGTTGGGCCGCTGTGGCAGTTGGAAGATGAGCCATGGAAAGGCTCCAAAATCCTTACTATACGCTGTACATTTTTTTAGGTGAAAAATTCGATGTCGTCGGATTCACTCCAGTCTTTGGATTTCGTTAATACACATCTCAACACATAACCACAGGTGCGCACAGGTCGTAGGTACGCCTAGTTGGGCCGCTGTGGCAGTTGGAAGATGAGCCTTGGAAAGGCTCCAAAATCCTTACTATACACTGTACATTTTTTTAGGTGAAAAATTCGATGTCGTCGGATCCACTCCAGTCTTTGGATTTCGTTAATACACATCTCAACACATAACCACAGGTGCGCACAGGTCGTAGGTACGCCTAGTTGGGCCGCTGTGGCAGTTGGAAGATGAGCCATGGAAAGGCTCCAAAATCCTTACTATACACTGTACATTTTTTTAGGTGAAAAATTCGATGTCGTCGGATCCACTCCAGTCTTTGGATTTCGTTAATACACATCTCAACACATAACCACAGGTGCGCACAGGTCGTAGGTACGCCTAGTTGGGCCGCTGCGGCAGTTGGAAGATGAGCCTTGGAAAGGCTCCAAAATCCTTACTATACACTGTACATTTTTTTAGGTGAAAAATTCGATGTCGTCGGATCCACTCCAGTCTTTGGATTTCGTTAATACACATCTCAACACATAACCACAGGTGCGCACAGGTCGTAGGTACGCCTAGTTGGGCCGCTGTGGCAGTTGGAAGATGAGCCATGGAAAGGCTCCAAAATCCTTACTATACACTGTACATTTTTTTAGGTGAAAAATTCGATGTCGTCGGATCCACTCCAGTCTTTGGATTTCGTTAATACACATCTCAACACATAACCACAGGTGCGCACAGGTCGTAGGTACGCCTAGTTGGAAGATGAGCCATGGAAAGGCTTACTATACACTGTACATTTTTTTAGGTGAAAAATTCGATGTCGTCGGATCCACTCCAGTCTTTGGATTTCGTTAATACACATCTCAACACATAACCACAGGTGCGCACAGGTCGTAGGTACGCCTAGTTGGGCCGCTGTGGCAGTTGGAAGATGAGCCATGGAAAGGCTCCAAAATCCTTACTATACACTGTACATTTTTTTAGGTGAAAAATTCGATGTCGTCGGATCCACTCCAGTCTTTGGATTTCGTTAATACACATCTCAACACATAACCACAGGTGCGCACAGGTCGTAGGTACGCCTAGTTGGGCCGCTGTGGCAGTTGGAAGATGAGCCATGGAAAGGCTCCAAAATCCTTACTATACACTGTACATTTTTTTAGGTGAAAAATTCGATGTCGTCGGATCCACTCCAGTCTTTGGATTTCGTTAATACACATCTCAACACATAACCACAGGTGCGCACAGGTCGTAGGTACGCCTAGTTCGGCCGCTGTGGCAGTTGGAAGATGAGCCATGGAAAGGCTCCAAAATCCTTACTATACACTGTACATTTTTTTAGGTGAAAAATTCGATGTCGTCGGATCCACTCCAGTCTTTGGATTTCGTTAATACACATCTCAACACATAACCACAGGTGCGCACAGGTCGTAGGTACGCCTAGTTGGGCCGCTGTCTCAGTTGGAAGATGAGCCTTGGAAAGGCTCCAAAATCCTTACTATACACTGTACATTTTTTTAGGTGAAAAATTCGATGTCGTCGGATCCACTCCAGTCTTTGGATTTCGTTAATACACATCTCAACACATAACCACAGGTGTGCACAGGTCGTAGGTACGCCTAGTTGGGCCGCTGTGGCAGTTGGTAGATGAGCCTTGGAAAGGCTCCAAAATCCTTACTATACACTGTACATTTTTTTAGGTGAAAAATTCGATGTCGTCGGATCCACTCCAGTCTTTGGATTTCGTTAATACACATCTCAACACATAACCACAGGTGCGCACAGGTCGTAGGTACGCCTAGTTGGGCCGCTGTGGCAGTTGGAAGATGAGCCATGGAAAGGCTCCAAAATCCTTACTATACACTGTACATTTTTTTAGGTGAAAAATTCGATGTCGTCGGATCCACTCCAGTCTTTGGATTTCGTTAATACACATCTCAACACATAACCACAGGTGCGCACAGGTCGTAGGTACGCCTAGTTCGGCCGCTGTGGCAGTTGGAAGATGAGCCTTGGAAAGGCTCCAAAATCCTTACTATACACTGTACATTTTTTTAGGTGAAAAATTCGATGTCGTCGGATCCACTCCAGTCTTTGGATTTCGTTAATACACATCTCAACACATAACCACAGGTGCGCACAGGTCGTAGGTACGCCTAGTTGGGCCGCTGCGGCAGTTGGAAGATGAGCCTTGGAAAGGCTTCAAAATCCTTACTATACACTGTACATTTTTTTAGGTGAAAAATTCGATGTCGTCGGATCCACTCCAGTCTTTGGATTTCGTTAATACACATCTCAACACATAACCACAGGTGCGCACAGGTCGTAGGTACGCCTAGTTGGGCCGCTGTGGCAGTTGGAAGATGAGCCATGGAAAGGCTCCAAAATCCTTACTATACACTGTACATTTTTTTAGGTGAAAAATTCGATGTCGTCGGATCCACTCCAGTCTTTGGATTTCGTTAATACACATCTCAACACATAACCACAGGTGCGCACAGGTCGTAGGTACGCTTAGTTGGGCCGCTGTGGCAGTTGGAAGATGAGCCTTGGAAAGGCTCCAAAATCCTTACTATACACTGTACATTTTTTTAGGTGAAAAATTCGATGTCGTCGGATCCACTCCAGTCTTTGGATTTCGTTAATACACATCTCAACACATAACCACAGGTGCGCACAGGTCGTAGGTACGCCTAGTTCGGCCGCTGTGGCAGTTGGAAGATGAGCCATGGAAAGGCTCCAAAATCCTTACTATACACTGTACATTTTTTTAGGTGAAAAATTCGATGTCGTCGGATCCACTCCAGTCTTTGGATTTCGTTAATACACATCTCAACACATAACCACAGGTGCGCACAGGTCGTAGGTACGCCTAGTTGGGCCGCTGTGGCAGTTGGAAGATGAGCCTTGGAAAGGCTCCAAAATCCTTACTATACACTGTACATTTTTTTAGGTGAAAAATTCGATGTCGTCGGATCCACTCCAGTCTTTGGATTTCGTTAATACACATCTCAACACATAACCACAGGTGCGCACAGGTCGTAGGTACGCCTAGTTGGGCCGCTGTGGCAGTTGGAAGATGAGCCTTGGAAAGGCTCCAAAATCCTTACTATACACTGTACATTTTTTTAGGTGAAAAATTCGATGTCGTCGGATCCACTCCAGTCTTTGGATTTCGTTAATACACATCTCAACACATAACCACAGGTGCGCACAGGTCGTAGGTACGCCTAGTTGGGCCGCTGTGGCAGTTGGAAGATGAGCCATGGAAAGGCTCCAAAATCTCTACTATACACTGTACATTTTTTTAGGTGAAAAATTCGATGTCGTCGGATCCACTCCAGTCTTTGGATTTCGTTAATACACATCTCAACACATAACCACAGGTGCGCACAGGTCGTAGGTACGCCTAGTTGGGCCGCTGTGGCAGTTGGAAGATGAGCCTTGGAAAGGCTCCAAAATCCTTACTATACACTATACATTTTTTTAGGTGAAAAATTCGATGTCGTCGGATCCACTCCAGTCTTTGGATTTCGTTAATACACATCTCAACACATAACCACAGGTGCGCACAGGTCGTAGGTACGCCTAGTTGGGCCGCTGTGGCAGTTGGAAGATGAGCCTTGGAAAGGCTCCAAAATCCTTACTATACACTGTACATTTTTTTAGGTGAAAAATTCGATGTCGTCGGATCCACTCCAGTCTTTGGATTTCGTTAATACACATCTCAACACATAACCACAGGTGCGCACAGGTCGTAGGTACGCCTAGTTGGGCCGCTGTGGCAGTTGGAAGATGAGCCATGGAAAGGCTCCAAAATCCTTACTCCTAGGTGAAAAATTCGATGTCGTCGGATCCACTCCAGTCTTTGGATTTCGTTAATACACATCTCAACACATAACCACAGGTGCGCACAGGTCGTAGGTACGCCTAGTTGGGCCGCTGTGGCAGTTGGAAGATGAGCCTTGGAAAGGCTCCAAAATCCTTACTATACACTGTACATTTTTTTAGGTGAAAAATTCGATGTCGTCGGATCCACTCCAGTCTTTGGATTTCGTTAATACACACCTCAACACATAACCACAGGTGCGCACAGGTCGTAGGTACGCCTAGTTGGGCCGCTGTGGCAGTTGGAAGATGAGCCTTGGAAAGGCTCCAAAATCCTTACTATACACTGTACATTTTTTTAGGTGAAAAATTCGATGTCGTCGGATCCACTCCGGTCTTTGGATTTCGTTAATACACATCTCAACACATAACCACAGGTGCGCACAGGTCGTAGGTACGCTTAGTTGGGCCGCTGTGGCAGTTGGAAGATGAGCCTTGGAAAGGCTCCAAAATCCTTACTATACACTGTACATTTTTTTAGGTGAAAAATTCGATGTCGTCGGATCCACTCCAGTCTTTGGATTTCGTTAATACACATCTCAACACATAACCACAGGTGCGCACAGGGCGTAGGTACGCCTAGTTGGGCCGCTGTGGCAGTTGGAAGATGAGCCTTGGAAAGGCTCCAAAATCCTTACTATACACTGTACATTTTTTTAGGTGAAAAATTCGATGTCGTCGGATCCACTCCAGTCTTTGGATTTCGTTAATACACATCTCAACACATAACCACAGGTGCGCACAGGTCGTAGGTACGCCTAGTTGGGCCGCTGTGGCAGTTGGAAGATGAGCCTTGGAAAGGCTCCAAAATCCTTACTATACACTGTACATTTTTTTAGGTGAAAAATTCGATGTCGTCGGATCCACTCCAGTCTTTGGATTTCGTTAATACACATCTCAACACATAACCACAGGTGCGCACAGGTCGTAGGTACGCCTAGTTGGGCCGCTGTGGCAGTTGGAAGATGAGCCATGGAAAGGCTCCAAAATCCTTACTATACACTGTACATTTTTTTAGGTGAAAAATTCGATGTCGTCGGATCCACTCCAGTCTTTGGATTTCGTTAATACACATCTCAACACATAACCACAGGTGCGCACAGGTCGTAGGTACGCCTAGTTGGGCCGCTGTGGCAGTTGGAAGATGAGCCTTGGAAAGGCTCCAAAATCCTTACTATACACTGTACATTTTTTTAGGTGAAAAATTCGATGTCGTCGGATCCACTCCAGTCTTTGGATTTCGTTAATACACACCTCAACACATAACCACAGGTGCGCACAGGTCGTAGGTACGCCTAGTTGGGCCGCTGTGGCAGTTGGAAGATGAGCCTTGGAAAGGCTCCAAAATCCTTACTATACACTGTACATTTTTTTAGGTGAAAAATTCGATGTCGTCGGATCCACTCCAGTCTTTGGATTTCGTTAATACACATCTCAACACATAACCACAGGTGCGCACAGGTCGTAGGTACGCTTAGTTGGGCCGCTGTGGCAGTTGGAAGATGAGCCTTGGAAAGGCTCCAAAATCTCTACTATACACTGTACATTTTTTTAGGTGAAAAATTCGATGTCGTCGGATCCACTCCAGTCTTTGGATTTCGTTAATACACATCTCAACACATAACCACAGGTGCGCACAGGTCGTAGGTACGCCTAGTTGGGCCGCTGTGGCAGTTGGAAGATGAGCCTTGGAAAGGCTCCAAAATCCTTACTATACACTATACATTTTTTTAGGTGAAAAATTCGATGTCGTCGGATCCACTCCAGTCTTTGGATTTCGTTAATACACATCTCAACACATAACCACAGGTGCGCACAGGTCGTAGGTACGCCTAGTTGGGCCGCTGTGGCAGTTGGAAGATGAGCCTTGGAAAGGCTCCAAAATCCTTACTATACACTGTACATTTTTTTAGGTGAAAAATTCGATGTCGTCGGATCCACTCCAGTCTTTGGATTTCGTTAATACACATCTCAACACATAACCACAGGTGCGCACAGGTCGTAGGTACGCCTAGTTGGGCCGCTGTGGCAGTTGGAAGATGAGCCTTGGAAAGGCTCCAAAATCCTTACTATACACTGTACATTTTTTTAGGTGAAAAATTCGATGTCGTCGGATCCACTCCAGTCTTTGGATTTCGTTAATACACATCTCAACACATAACCACAGGTGCGCACAGGTCGTAGGTACGCCTAGTTGGGCCGCTGTGGCAGTTGGAAGATGAGCCTTGGAAAGGCTCCAAAATCCTTACTATACACTGTACATTTTTTTAGGTGAAAAATTCGATGTCGTCGGATCCACTCCAGTCTTTGGATTTCGTTAATACACATCTCAACACATAACCACAGGTGCGCACAGGTCGTAGGTACGCTTAGTTGGGCCGCTGTGGCAGTTGGAAGATGAGCCTTGGAAAGGCTCCAAAATCCTTACTATACACTGTACATTTTTTTAGGTGAAAAATTCGATGTCGTCGGATCCACTCCAGTCTTTGGATTTCGTTAATACACATCTCAACACATAACCACAGGTGCGCACAGGTCGTAGGTACGCCTAGTTGGGCCGCTGTGGCAGTTGGAAGATGAGCCTTGGAAAGGCTCCAAAATCCTTACTATACACTGTACATTTTTTTAGGTGAAAAATTCGATGTCGTCGGATCCACTCCAGTCTTTGGATTTCGTTAATACACATCTCAACACATAACCACAGGTGCGCACAGGTCGTAGGTACGCCTAGTTGGGCCGCTGTGGCAGTTGGAAGATGAGCCTTGGAAAGGCTCCAAAATCCTTACTATACACTGTACATTTTTTTAGGTGAAAAATTCGATGTCGTCGGATCCACTCCAGTCTTTGGATTTCGTTAATACACATCTCAACACATAACCACAGGTGCGCACAGGTCGTAGGTACGCCTAGTTCGGCCGCTGTGGCAGTTGGAAGATGAGCCATGGAAAGGCTCCAAAATCCTTACTATACACTGTACATTTTTTTAGGTGAAAAATTCGATGTCGTCGGATCCACTCCAGTCTTTGGATTTCGTTAATACACATCTCAACACATAACCACAGGTGCGCACAGGTCGTAGGTACGCCTAGTTGGGCCGCTGTGGCAGTTGGAAGATGAGCCATGGAAAGGCTCCAAAATCCTTACTATACACTGTACATTTTTTTAGGTGAAAAATTCGATGTCGTCGGATCCACTCCAGTCTTTGGATTTCGTTAAAACACATCTCAACACATAACCACAGGTGCGCACAGGTCGTAGGTACGCCTAGTTCGGCCGCTGTGGCAGTTGGAAGATGAGCCATGGAAAGGCTCCAAAATCCTTACTATACACTGTACATTTTTTTAGGTGAAAAATTCGATGTCGTCGGATCCACTCCAGTCTTTGGATTTCGTTAATACACATCTCAACACATAACCACAGGTGCGCACAGGTCGTAGGTACGCCTAGTTCGGCCGCTGTGGCAGTTGGAAGATGAGCCATGGAAAGGCTCCAAAATCCTTACTATACACTGTACATTTTTTTAGGTGAAAAATTCGATGTCGTCGGATCCACTCCAGTCGTTGGATTTCGTTAATACACATCTCAACACATAACCACAGGTGCGCACAGGTCGTAGGTACGCCTAGTTGGGCCGCTGTGGCAGTTGGAAGATGAGCCATGGAAAGGCTCCAAAATCCTTACTATACACTGTACATTTTTTTAGGTGAAAATTTCGATGTCGTCGGATCCACTCCAGTCTTTGGATTTCGTTAATACACATCTCAACACATAACCACAGGTGCGCACAGGTCGTAGGTACGCCTAGTTCGGCCGCTGTGGCAGTTGGAAGATGAGCCTTGGAAAGGCTCCAAAATCCTTACTATACACTGTACATTTTTTTAGGTGAAAAATTCGATGTCGTCGGATCCACTCCAGTCTTTGGATTTCGTTAATACACATCTCAACACATAACCACAGGTGCGCACAGGTCGTAAGTACGCCTAGTTGGGCCGCTGCGGCAGTTGGAAGATGAGCCTTGGAAAGGCTCCAAAATCCTTACTATACACTGTACATTTTTTTAGGTGAAAAATTCGATGTCGTCGGATCCACTCCAGTCTTTGGATTTCGTTAATACACATCTCAACACATAACCACAGGTGCGCACAGGTCGTAGGTACGCCTAGTTGGGCCGCTGTGGCAGTTGGAAGATGAGCCATGGAAAGGCTCCAAAATCCTTACTATACACTGTACATTTTTTTAGGTGAAAAATTCGATGTCGTCGGATCCACTCCAGTCTTTGGATTTCGTTAATACACATCTCAACACATAACCACAGGTGCGCACAGGTCGTAGGTACGCCTAGTTGGGCCGCTGTGGCAGTTGGAAGATGAGCCATGGAAAGGCTCCAAAATCCTTACTATACACTGTACATTTTTTTAGGTGAAAAATTCGATGTCGTCGGATCCACTCCAGTCTTTGGATTTCGTTAATACACATCTCAACACATAACCACAGGTGCGCACAGGTCGTAGGTACGCCTAGTTCGGCCGCTGTGGCAGTTGGAAGATGAGCCATGGAAAGGCTCCAAAATCCTTACTATACACTGTACATTTTTTTAGGTGAAAAATTCGATGTCGTCGGATCCACTCCAGTCTTTGGATTTCGTTAATACACATCTCAACACATAACCACAGGTGCGCACAGGTCGTAGGTACGCCTAGTTGGGCCGCTGCGGCAGTTGGAAGATGAGCCTTGGCAAGGCTCCAAAATCCTTACTATACACTGTACATTTTTTTAGGTGAAAAATTCGATGTCGTCGGATCCACTCCAGTCTTTGGATTTCGTTAATACACATCTCAACACATAACCACAGGTGCGCACAGGTCGTAGGTACGCCTAGTTGGGCCGCTGCGGCAGTTGGAAGATGAGCCTTGGAAAGGCTCCAAAATCCTTACTATACACTGTACATTTTTTTAGGTGAAAAATTCGATGTCGTCGGATCCACTCCAGTCTTTGGATTTCGTTAATACACATCTCAACACATAACCACAGGTGCGCACAGGTCGTAGGTACGCCTAGTTGGGCCGCTGCGGCAGTTGGAAGATGAGCCTTGGAAAGGCTACAAAATCCTTACTATACACTGTACATTTTTTTAGGTGAAAAATTCGATGTCGTCGGATCCACTCCAGTCTTTGGATTTCGTTAATACACATCTCAACACATAACCACAGGTGCGCACAGGTCGTACGTACGCCTAGTTGGGCCGCTGCGGCAGTTGGAAGATGAGCCTTGGAAAGGCTCCAAAATCCTTACTATACACTGTACATTTTTTTAGGTGAAAAATTCGATGTCGTCGGATCCACTCCAGTCTTTGGATTTCGTTAATACACATCTCAACACATAACCACAGGTGCGCACAGGTCGTAGGTACGCCTAGTTGGGCCGCTGTGGCAGTTGGAAGATGAGCCATGGAAAGGCTCCAAAATCCTTACTATACACTGTACATTTTTTTAGGTGAAAAATTCGATGTGGTCGGATCCACTCCAGTCTTTGGATTTCGTTAATACACATCTCAACACATAACCACAGGTGCGCACAGGTCGTAGGTACGCCTAGTTGGGCCGCTGTGGCAGTTGGAAGATGAGCCATGGAAAGGCTCCAAAATCCTTACTATACACTGTACATTTTTTTAGGTGAAAAATTCGATGTCGTCGGATCCACTCCAGTCTTTGGATTTCGTTAATACACATCTCAACACATAACCACAGGTGCGCACAGGTCGTAGGTACGCCTAGTTGGGCCGCTGTGGCAGTTGGAAGATGAGCCATGGAAAGGCTCCAAAATCCTTACTATACACTGTACATTTTTTTAGGTGAAAAATTCGATGTGGTCGGATCCACTCCAGTCTTTGGATTTCGTTAATACACATCTCAACACATAACCACAGGTGCGCACAGGTCGTAGGTACGCCTAGTTGGGCCGCTGTGGCAGTTGGAAGATGAGCCATGGAAAGGCTCCAAAATCCTTACTATACACTGTACATTTTTTTAGGTGAAAAATTCGATGTGGTCGGATCCACTCCAGTCTTTGGATTTCGTTAATACACATCTCAACACATAACCACAGGTGCGCACAGGTCGTAGGTACGCCTAGTTGGGCCGCTGTGGCAGTTGGAAGATGAGCCATGGAAAGGCTCCAAAATCCTTACTATACACTGTACATTTTTTTAGGTGAAAAATTCGATGTCGTCGGATCCACTCCAGTCTTTGGATTTCGTTAATACACATCTCAACACATAACCACAGGTGCGCACAGGTCGTAGGTACGCCTAGTTGGGCCGCTGCGGCAGTTGGAAGATGAGCCTTGGAAAGGCTCCAAAATCCTTACTATACACTGTACATTTTTTTAGGTGAAAAATTCGATGTCGTCGGATCCACTCCAGTCTTTGGATTTCGTTAATACACATCTCAACACATAACCACAGGTGCGCACAGGTCGTAGGTACGCCTAGTTGGGCCGCTGTGGCAGTTGGAAGATGAGCCATGGAAAGGCTCCAAAATCCTTACTATACACTGTACATTTTTTTAGGTGAAAAATTCGATGTCGTCGGATCCACTCCAGTCTTTGGATTTCGTTAATACACATCTCAACACATAACCACAGGTGCGCACAGGTCGTAGGTACGCCTAGTTGGGCCGCTGTGGCAGTTGGAAGATGAGCCATGGAAAGGCTCCAAAATCCTTACTATACACTGTACATTTTTTTAGGTGAAAAATTCGATGTCGTCGGATCCACTCCAGTCTTTGGATTTCGTTAATACACATCTCAACACATAACCACAGGTGCGCACAGGTCGTAGGTACGCCTAGTTCGGCCGCTGTGGCAGTTGGAAGATGAGCCATGGAAAGGCTCCAAAATCCTTACTATACACTGTACATTTTTTTAGGTGAAAAATTCGATGTCGTCGGATCCACTCCAGTCTTTGGATTTCGTTAATACACATCTCAACACATAACCACAGGTGCGCACAGGTCGTAGGTACGCCTAGTTGGGCCGCTGCGGCAGTTGGAAGATGAGCCTTGGAAAGGCTCCAAAATCCTTACTATACACTGTACATTTTTTTAGGTGAAAAATTCGATGTCGTCGGATCCACTCCAGTCTTTGGATTTCGTTAATACACATCTCAACACATAACCACAGGTGCGCACAGGTCGTAGGTACGCCTAGTTGGGCCGCTGCGGCAGTTGGAAGATGAGCCTTGGAAAGGCTCCAAAATCCTTACTATACACTGTACATTTTTTTAGGTGAAAAATTCGATGTCGTCGGATCCACTCCAGTCTTTGGATTTCGTTAATACACATCTCAACACATAACCACAGGTGCGCACAGGTCGTAGGTACGCCTAGTTGGGCCGCTGTGGCAGTTGGAAGATGAGCCATGGAAAGGCTCCAAAATCCTTACTATACACTGTACATTTTTTTAGGTGAAAAATTCGATGTGGTCGGATCCACTCCAGTCTTTGGATTTCGTTAATACACATCTCAACACATAACCACAGGTGCGCACAGGTCGTAGGTACGCCTAGTTGGGCCGCTGTGGCAGTTGGAAGATGAGCCATGGAAAGGCTCCAAAATCCTTACTATACACTGTACATTTTTTTAGGTGAAAAATTCGATGTCGTCGGATCCACTCCAGTCTTTGGATTTCGTTAATACACATCTCAACACATAACCACAGGTGCGCACAGGTCGTAGGTACGCCTAGTTGGGCCGCTGCAGCAGTTGGAAGATGAGCCTTGGAAAGGCTCCAAAATCCTTACTATACACTGTACATTTTTTTAGGTGAAAAATTCGATGTCGTCGGATCCACTCCAGTCTTTGGATTTCGTTAATGCACATCTCAACACATAACCACAGGTGCGCACAGGTCGTAGGTACGCCTAGTTGGGCCGCTGCGGCAGTTGGAAGATGAGCCTTGGAAAGGCTCCAAAATCCTTACTATACACTGTACATTTTTTTAGGTGAAAAATTCGATGTCGTCGGATCCACTCCAGTCTTTGGATTTCGTTAATACACATCTCAACACATAACCACAGGTGCGCACAGGTCGTAGGTACGCCTAGTTCGGCCGCTGTGGCAGTTGGAAGACGAGCCATGGAAAGGCTCCAAAATCCTTACTATACACTGTACATTTTTTTAGGTGAAAAATTCGATGTCGTCGGATCCACTCCAGTCTTTGGATTTCGTTAATACACATCTCAACACATAACCACAGGTGCGCACAGGTCGTAGGTACGCCTAGTTCGGCCGCTGTGGCAGTTGGAAGATGAGCCATGGAAATTCTCCAAAATCCTTACTATACACTGTACATTTTTTTAGGTGAAAAATTCGATGTCGTCGGATCCACTCCAGTCTTTGGATTTCGTTAATACACATCTCAACACATAACCACAGGTGCGCACAGGTCGTAGGTACGCCTAGTTGGGCCGCTGTGGCAGTTGGAAGATGAGCCTTGGAAAGGCTCCAAAATCCTTACTATACACTGTACATTTTTTTAGGTGAAAAATTCGATGTCGTCGGATCCACTCCAGTCTTTGGATTTCGTTAATACACATCTCAACACATAACCACAGGTGCGCACAGGTCGTAGGTACGCCTAGTTCGGCCGCTGTGGCAGTTGGAAGATGAGCCATGGAAAGGCTCCAAAATCCTTACTATACACTGTACATTTTTTTAGGTGAAAAATTCGATGTCGTCGGATCCACTCCAGTCTTTGGATTTCGTTAATACACATCTCAACACATAACCACAGGTGCGCACAGGTCGTAGGTACGCCTATTTGGGCCGCTGTGGCAGTTGGAAGATGAGCCATGGAAAGGCTCCAAAATCCTTACTATACACTGTACATTTTTTTAGGTGAAAAATTCGATGTCGTCGGATCCACTCCAGTCTTTGGATTTCGTTAATACACATCTCAACACATAACCACAGGTGCGCACAAGTCGTAGGTACGCCTAGTTGGGCCGCTGCGGCAGTTGGAAGATGAGCCTTGGAAAGGCTCCAAAATCCTTACTATACACTGTACATTTTTTTAGGTGAAAAATTCGATGTCGTCGGATCCACTCCAGTCTTTGGATTTCGTTAATACACATCTCAACACATAACCACAGGTGCGCACAGGTCGTAGGTACGCCTAGTTCGGCCGCTGTGGCAGTTGGAAGATGAGCCATGGAAAGGCTCCAAAATCCTTACTATACACTGTACATTTTTTTAGGTGAAAAATTCGATGTCGTCGGATCCACTCCAGTCTTTGGATTTCGTTAATACACATCTCAACACATAACCACAGGTGCGCACAAGTCGTAGGTACGCCTAGTTGGGCCGCTGCGGCAGTTGGAAGATGAGCCTTGGAAAGGCTCCAAAATCCTTACTATACACTGTACATTTTTTTAGGTGAAAAATTCGATGTCGTCGGATCCACTCAAGTCTTTGGATTTCGTTAATACACATCTCAACACATAACCACAGGTGCGCACAGGTCGTAGGTACGCCTAGTTGGGCCGCTGCGGCAGTTGGGAGATGAGCCTTTGAAAGGCTCCAAAATCCTTACTATACACTGTACATTTTTTTAGGTGAAAAATTCGATGTCGTCGGATCCACTCCAGTCTTTGGATTTCGTTAATACACATCTCAACACATAACCACAGGTGCGCACAGGTCGTAGGTACGCCTAGTTGGGCCGCTGCGGCAGTTGGAAGATGAGCCTTGGAAAGGCTCCAAAATCCTTACTATACACTGTACATTTTTTTAGGTGAAAAATTCGATGTCGTCGGATCCACTCCAGTCTTTGGATTTCGTTAACACACATCTCAACACATAACCACAGGTGCGCACAGGTCGTAGGTACGCCTAGTTGGGCCGCTGCGGCAGTTGGAAGATGAGCCTTGGAAAGGCTCCAAAATCCTTACTATACACTGTACATTTTTTTAGGTGAAAAATTCGATGTCGTCGGATCCACTCCAGTCTTTGGATTTCGTTAATACACATCTCAACACATAACCACAGGTGCGCACAGGTCGTAGGTACGCCTAGTTGGGCCGCTGTGGCAGTTGGAAGATGAGCCATGGAAAGGCTCCAAAATCCTTACTATACACTGTACATTTTTTTAGGTGAAAAATTCGATGTCGTCGGATCCACTCCAGTCTTTGGATTTCGTTAATACACATCTCAACACATAACCACAGGTGCGCACAGGTCGTAGGTACGCCTAGTTGGGCCGCTGCGGCAGTTGGAAGATGAGCCTTGGAAAGGCTCCAAAATCCTTACTATACACTGTACATTTTTTTAGGTGAAAAATTCGATGTCGTCGGATCCACTCCAGTCTTTGGATTTCGTTAATACACATCTCAACACATAACCACAGGTGCGCACAGGTCGTAGGTACGCCTAGTTCGGCCGCTGTGGCAGTTGGAAGATGAGCCATGGAAAGGCTCCAAAATCCTTACTATACACTGTACATTTTTTTAGGTGAAAAATTCGATGTCGTCGGATCCACTCCAGTCTTTGGATTTCGTTAATACACATCTCAACACATAACCACAGGTGCGCACAGGTCGTAGGTACGCCTAGTTGGGCCGCTGCGGCAGTTGGAAGATGAGCCTTGGAAAGGCTCCAAAATCCTTACTATACACTGTACATTTATTTAGGTGAAAAATTCGATGTCGTCGGATCCACTCCAGTCTTTGGATTTCGTTAATACACATCTCAACACATAACCACAGGTGCGCACATGTCGTAGGTACGCCTAGTTGGGCCGCTGCGGCAGTTGGAAGATGAGCCTTGGAAAGGCTCCAAAATCCTTACTATACACTGTACATTTTTTTAGGTGAAAAATTCGATGTCGTCGGATCCACTCCAGTCTTTGGATTTCTTTAATACACATCTCAACACATAACCACAGGTGCGCACAGGTCGTAGGTACGCCTAGTTGGGCCACTGCGGCAGTTGGAAGATGAGCCTTGGAAAGGCTCCAAAATCCTTACTATACACTGTACATTTTTTTAGGTGAAAAATTCGATGTCGTCGGATCCACTCCAGTCTTTGGATTTCGTTAATACACATCTCAACACATAACCACAGGTTCGCACAGGTCGTAGGTACGCCTAGTTGGGCCGCTGTGGCAGTTGGAAGATGTGCCTTGGAAAGGCTCCAAAATCCTTACTATACACTGTACATTTTTTTAGGTGAAAAATTCGATGTCGTCGGATCCACTCCAGTCTTTGGATTTCGTTAATACACATCTCAACACATAACCACAGGTGCGCACAGGTCGTAGGTACGCCTAGTTGGGCCGCTGCGGCAGTTGGAAGATGAGCCTTGGAAAGGCTCCAAAATCCTTAATATACACTGTACATTTTTTTAGGTGAAAAATTCGATGTCGTCGGATCCACTCCAGTCTTTGGATTTCGTTAATACACATCTCAACACATAACCACAGGTGCGCACAGGTCGTAGGTACGCCTAGTTGGGCCGCTGTGGCAGTTGGAAGATGAGCCTTGGAAAGGCTCCAAAATCCTTACTATACACTGTACATTTTTTTAGGTGACAAATTCGATGTCGTCGGATCCACTCCAGTCTTTGGATTTCGTTAATACACATCTCAACACATAACCACAGGTGCGCACAGGTCGTAGGTACGCCTAGTTGGGCCGCTGTGGCAGTTGGAAGATGAGCCATGGAAAGGCTCCAAAATCCTTACTATACACTGTACATTTTTTTAGGTGAAAAATTCGATGTCGTCGGATCCACTCCAGTCTTTGGATTTCGTTAATACACATCTCAACACATAACCACAGGTGCGCACAGGTCGTAGGTACGCCTAGTTGGGCCGCTGTGGCAGTTGGAAGATGAGCCTTGGAAAGGCTCCAAAATCCTTACTATACGCTGTACATTTTTTTAGGTGAAAAATTCGATGTCGTCGGATCCACTCCAGTCTTTGGATTTCGTTAATACACATCTCAACACATAACCACAGGTGCGCACAGGTCGTAGGTACGCCTAGTTGGGCCGCTGTGGCAGTTGGAAGATGAGCCTTGGAAAGGCTCCAAAATCCTTACTATACACTGTACATTTTTTTAGGTGAAAAATTCGATGTCGTCGGATCCACTCCAGTCTTTGGATTTCGTTAATACACATCTCAACACATAACCACAGGTGCGCACAGGTCGTAGGTACGCCTAGTTGGGCCGCTGTGGCAGTTGGAAGATGAGCCTTGGAAAGGCTCCAAAATCCTTACTATACACTGTACATTTTTTTAGGTGAAAAATTCGATGTCGTCGGATCCACTCCAGTCTTTGGATTTCGTTAATACACATCTCAACACATAACCACAGGTGCGCACAGGTCGTACGTACGCCTAGTTGGGCCGCTGCGGCAGTTGGAAGATGAGCCTTGGAAAGGCTCCAAAATCCTTACTATACACTGTACATTTTTTTAGGTGAAAAATTCGATGTCGTCGGATCCACTCCAGTCTTTGGATTTCGTTAATACACATCTCAACACATAACCACAGGTGCGCACAGGTCGTAGGTACGCCTAGTTGGGCCGCTGCGGCAGTTGGAAGATGAGCCTTGGAAAGGCTCCAAAATCCTTACTATACACTGTACATTTTTTTAGGTGAAAAATTCGATGTCGTCGGATCCACTCCAGTCTTTGGATTTCGTTAATACACATCTCAACACATAACCACAGGTGCGCACAGGTCGTAGGTACGCCTAGTTGGGCCGCTGTGGCAGTTGGAAGATGAGCCATGGAAAGGCTCCAAAATCCTTACTATACACTGTACATTTTTTTAGGTGAAAAATTCGATGTCGTCGGATCCATTCCAGTCTTTGGATTTCGTTAATACACATCTCAACACATAACCACAGGTGCGCACAGGTCGTAGGTACGCCTAGTTGGGCCGCTGTGGCAGTTGGAAGATGAGCCATGGAAAGGCTCCAAAATCCTTACTATACACTGTACATTTTTTTAGGTGAAAAATTCGATGTCGTCGGATCCACTCCAGTCTTTGGATTTCGTTAAAACACATCTCAACACATAACCACAGGTGCGCACAGGTCGTAGGACGCCTAGTTCGGCCGCTGTGGCAGTTGGAAGATGAGCCATGGAAAGGCTCCAAAATCCTTACTATACACTGTACATTTTTTTAGGTGAAAAATTCGATGTCGTCGGATCCACTCCAGTCTTTGGATTTCGTTAATACACATCTCAACACATAACCACAGGTGCGCACAGGTCGTAGGTACGCCTAGTTGGGCCGCTGTGGCAGTTGGAAGATGAGCCTTGGAAAGGCTCCAAAATCCTTAATATACCCTGTACATTTTTTTAGGTGAAAAATTCGATGTCGTCGGATCCACTCCAGTCTTTGGATTTCGTTAATACACATCTCAACACATAACCACAGGTGCGCACAGGTCGTAGGTACGCCTAGTTGGGCCGCTGTGGCAGTTGGAAGATGAGCCTTGGAAAGGCTCCAAAATCCTTACTATACACTGTACATTTTTTTAGGTGAAAAATTCGATGTAGTCGGATCCACTCCAATCTTTGGATTTCGTTAATACACATCTCAACACATAACCACAGGTGCGCACAGGTCGTAGGTACGCCTAGTTGGGCCGCTGTGGCAGTTGGAAGATGAGCCTTGGAAAGGCTCCAAAATCCTTACTATACACTGTACATTTTTTTAGGTGAAAAATTCGATGTCGTCGGATCCACTCCAGTCTTTGGATTTCGTTAATACACATCTCAACACATAACCACAGGTGCGCACAGGTCGTAGGTACGCCTAGTTGGGCCGCTGCGGCAGTTGGAAGATGAGCCATGGAAAGGCTCCAAAATCCTTACTATACACTGTACATTTTTTTAGGTGAAAAATTCGATGTCGGCGGATCCACTCCAGTCTTTGGATTTCGTTAATACACATCTCAACACATAACCACAGGTGCGCACAGGTCGTAGGTACGCCTAGTTCGGCCGCTGTGGCAGTTGGAAGATGAGCCATGGAAAGGCTCCAAAATCCTTACTATACACTGTACATTTTTTTAGGTGAAAAATTCGATGTCGTCGGATCCACTCCAGTCTTTGGATTTCGTTAATACACATCTCAACACATAACCACAGGTGCGCACAGGTCGTAGGTACGCCTAGTTGGGCCGCTGTGGCAGTTGGAAGATGAGCCTTGGAAAGGCTCCAAAATCCTTACTATACACTGTACATTTTTTTAGGTGAAAAATTCGATGTCGTCGGATCCACTCCAGTCTTTGGATTTCGTTAATACACATCTCAACACATAACCACAGGTGCGCACAGGTCGTAGGTACGCCTAGTTCGGCCGCTGTGGCAGTTGGAAGATGAGCCATGGAAAGGCTCCAAAATCTGTACATTTTTTTAGGTGAAAAATTCGATGTCGTCGGATCCACTCCAGTCTTTGGATTTCGTTAATACACATCTCAACACATAACCACAGGTGCGCACAGGTCGTAGGTACGCCTAGTTGGGCCGCTGTGGCAGTTGGAAGATGAGCCATGGAAAGGCTCCAAAATCCTTACTATACACTGTACATTTTTTTAGGTGAAAAATTCGATGTCGTCGGATCCACTCCAGTCTTTGGATTTCGTTAATACACATCTCAACACATAACCACAGGTGCGCACAGGTCGTAGGTACGCCTAGTTGGGCCGCTGTGGCAGTTGGAAGATGAGCCATGGAAAGGCTCCAAAATCCTTACTATACACTGTACATTTTTTTAGGTGAAAAATTCGATGTCGTCGGATCCACTCCAGTCTTTGGATTTCGTTAATACACATCTCAACACATAACCACAGGTGCGCACAGGTCGTAGGTACGCCTAGTTGGGCCGCTGTGGCAGTTGGAAGATGAGCCTTGGAAAGACTCCAAAATCCTTACTATACACTGTACATTTTTTTAGGTGAAAAATTCGATGTCGTCGGATCCACTCCAGTCTTTGGATTTCGTTAATACACATCTCAACACATAACCACAGGTGCGCACAGGTCGTAGGTACGCCTAGTTGGGCCGCTGCGGCAGTTGGAAGATGAGCCATGGAAAGGCTCCAAAATCTTTACTATACACTGTACATTTTTTTAGGTGAAAAATTCGATGTCGTCGGATCCACTCCAGTCTTTGGATTTCGTTAATACACATCTCAACACATAACCACAGGTGCGCACAGGTCGTAGGTACGCCTAGTTGGGCCGCTGTGGCAGTTGGAAGATGAGTCTTGGAAAGGCTCCAAAATCCCAACTATACACTGTACATTTTTTTAGGTGAAAAATTCGATGTCGTCGGATCCACTCCAGTCTTTGGATTTCGTTAATACACATCTCAACACATAACCACAGGTGCGCACAGGTCGTAGGTACGCCTAGTTGGGCCGCTGTGGCAGTTGGAAGATGAGTCTTGGAAAGGCTCCAAAATCCTTACTATACACTGTACATTTTTTTAGGTGAAAATTTCGATGTCGTCGGATCCACTCCAGTCTTTGGATTTCGTTAATACACATCTCAACACATAACCACAGGTGCGCACAGGTCGTAGGTACGCCTAGTTGGGCCGCTGTGGCAGTTGGAAGATGAGCCTTGGAAAGGCTCCAAAATCCTTACATTTTGTACATTTTTTTAGGTGAAAAATTCGATGTCGTCGGATCCACTCCAGTCTTTGAATTCGTTAATACACATCTCAACACATAACCACAGGTGCGCACAGGTCGTAGGTACGCCTAGTTGGGCCGCTGCGGCAGTTGGAAGATGAGCCTTGGAAAGGCTCCAAAATCCTTACTATACACTGTACAGTTTTTTAGGTGAAAAATTCGATGTCGTCGGATCCACTCCAGTCTTTGGATTTCGTTAATACACATCTCAACACATAACCACAGGTGCGCACAGGTCGTAGGTACGCCTAGTTGGGCCGCTGCGGCAGTTGGAAGATGAGCCTTGGAAAGGCTCCAAAATCCTTACTATACACTGTACATTTTTTTAGGTGAAAAATTCGATGTCGTCGGATCCACTCCAGTCTTTGGATTTCGTTAATACACATCTGAACACATAACCACAGGTGCGCACAGGTCGTAGGTACGCCTAGTTGGGCCGCTGCGGCAGTTGGAAGATGAGCCTTGGAAAGGCTCCAAAATCCTTACTATACACTGTACATTTTTTTAGGTGAAAAATTCGATGTCGTCGGATCCACTCCAGTCTTTGGATTTCGTTAATACACATCTCAACACATAACCACAGGTGCGCACAGGTCGTAGGTACGCCTAGTTGGGCCGCTGCGGCAGTTGGAAGATGAGCCATGGAAAGGCTCCAAAATCCTTACTATACACTGTACATTTTTTTAGGTGAAAAATTCGATGTCGTCGGATCCACTCCAGTCTTTGGATTTCGTTAATACACATCTCAACACATAACCACAGGTGCGCACAGGTCGTAGGTACGCCTAGTTGGGCCGCTGTGGCAGTTGGAAGATGAGTCTTGGAAAGGCTCCAAAATCCTTACTATACACTGTACATTTTTTTAGGTGAAAATTTCGATGTCGTCTGATCCACTCCAGTCTTTGGATTTCGTTAATACACATCTCAACACATAACCACAGGTGCGCACAGGTCGTAGGTACGCCTAGTTCGGCCGCTATGGCAGTTGGAAGATGAGCCTTGGAAAGGCTCCAAAATCCTTACTATACACTGTACATTTTTTTAGGTGAAAAATTCGATGTCGTCGGATCCACTCCAGTCTTTGGATTTCGTTAATACACATCTCAACACATAACCACAGGTGCGCACAGGTCGTAGGTACGCCTAGTTGGGCCGCTGTGGCAGTTGGAAGATGAGTCTTGGAAAGGCTCCAAAATCCTTACTATACACTGTACATTTTTTTAGGTGAAAATTTCGATGTCGTCGGATCCACTCCAGTCTTTGGATTTCGTTAATACACATCTCAACACATAACCACAGGTGTGCACAGGTCGTAGGTACGCCTAGTTGGGCCGCTGCGGCAGTTGGAAGATGAGCCTTGGAAAGGCTCCAAAATCCTTACTATACACTGTACATTTTTTTAGGTGAAAAATTCGATGTCGTCGGATCCACTCCAGTCTTTGGATTTCGTTAATACACATCTCAACACATAACCACAGGTGCGCACAGGTCGTAGGTACGCCTAGTTGGGCCGCTGTGGCAGTTGGAAGATGAGTCTTGGAAAGGCTCCAAAATCCTTACTATACACTGTACATTTTTTTAGGTGAAAATTTCGATGTCGTCGGATCCACTCCAGTCTTTGGATTTCGTTAATACACATCTCAACACATAACCACAGGTGCGCACAGGTCGTAGGTACGCCTAGTTGGGCCGCTGCGGCAGTTGGAAGATGAGCCTTGGAAAGGCTCCAAAATCCTTACTATACACTGTACATTTTTTTAGGTGAAAAATTCGATGTCGTCGGATCCACTCCAGTCTTTGGATTTCGTTAATACACATCTCAACACATAACCACAGGTGCGCACAGGTCGTAGGTACGCCTAGTTCGGCCGCTGTGGCAGTTGGAAGATGAGCCATGGAAAGGCTCCAAAATCCTTACTATACACTGTACATTTTTTTAGGTGAATAATTCGATGTCGTCGGATCCACTCCAGTCTTTGGATTTCGTTAATACACATCTCAACACATAACCATAGGTGCGCACAGGTCGTAGGTACGCCTAGTTGGGCCGCTGTGGCAGTTGGAAGATGAGCCATGGAAAGGCTCCAAAATCCTTACTATACACTGTACATTTTTTTAGGTGAAAAATTCGATGTCGTCGGATCCACTCCAGTCTTTGGATTTCGTTAATACACATCTCAACACATAACCATAGGTGCGCACAGGTCGTAGGTACGCCTAGTTGGCCGCTGTGGCAGTTGGAAGATGAGCCATGGAAAGGCTCCAAAATCCTTACTATACACTGTACATTTTTTTAGGTGAAAAATTCGATGTCGTCGGATCCACTGCAGTCTTTGGATTTCGTTAATACACATCTCAACACATAACCACAGGTGCGCACAGGTCGTAGGTACGCCTAGTTGGGCCGCTTTGGCAGCTGGAAGATGAGTCTTGGAAAGGCTCCAAAATCCCAACTATACACTGTACATTTTTTTAGGTGAAAAATTCGATGTCGTCGGATCCACTCCAGTCTTTGGATTTCGTTAATACACATCTCAACACATAACCACAGGTGCGCACAGGTCGTAGGTACGCCTAGTTGGGCCGCTGTGGCAGTTGGAAGATGAGCCTTGGAAAGCCTCCAAAATCCTTACTATACACTGTACATTTTTTTAGGTGAAAAATTCGATGTCGTCGGATCCACTCCAGTCTTTGGATTTCGTTAATACACATCTCAACACATAACCACAGGTGCGCACAGGTCGTAGGTACGCCTAGTTGGGCCGCTGCGGCAGTTGGAAGATGAGCCTTGGAAAGGCTCCAAAATCCTTACTATACACTGTACATTTTTTTAGGTGAAAAATTCGATGTCGTCGGATCCACTCCAGTCTTTGGATTTCGTTAATACACATCTCAACACATAACCACAGGTGCGCACAGGTCGTAGGTACGCCTAGTTGGGCCGCTGTGGCAGTTGGAAGATGAGTCTTGGAAAGGCTCCAAAATCCTTACTATACACTGTACATTTTTTTAGGTGAAAAATTCGATGTCGTCGGATCCACTCCAGTCTTTGGATTTCGTTAATACACATCTCAACACATAACCACAGGTGCGCACAGGTCGTAGGTACGCCTAGTTGGGCCGCTGTGGCAGTTGGAAGATGAGCCTTGGAAAGGCTCCAAAATCCTTACTATACACTGTACATTTTTTTAGGTGAAAATTTCGATGTCGTCTGATCCACTCCAGTCTTTGGATTTCGTTAATACACATCTCAACACATAACCACAGGTGCGCACAGGTCGTAGGTACGCCTAGTTCGGCCGCTGTGGCAGTTGGAAGATGAGCCTTGGAAAGGCTCCAAAATCCTTACTATACACTGTACATTTTTTTAGGTGAAAAATTCGATGTCGTCGGATCCACTCCAGTCTTTGGATTTCGTTAATACACATCTCAACACATAACCACAGGTGCGCACAGGTCGTAGGTACGCCTAGTTGGGCCGCTGTGGCAGTTGGAAGATGAGTCTTGGAAAGGCTCCAAAATCCTTACTATACACTGTACATTTTTTTAGGTGAAAATTTCGATGTCGTCGGATCCACTCCAGTCTTTGGATTTCGTTAATACACATCTCAACACATAACCACAGGTGCGCACAGGTCGTAGGTACGCCTAGTTGGGCCGCTGCGGCAGTTGGAAGATGAGCCTTGGAAAGGCTCCAAAATCCTTACTATACACTGAAAATTTTTTTAGGTGAAAAATTCGATGTCGTCGGATCCACTCCAGTCTTTGGATTTCGTTAATACACATCTCAACACATAACCACAGGTGCGCACAGGTCGTAGGTACGCCTAGTTCGGCCGCTGTGGCAGTTGGAAGATGAGCCATGGAAAGGCTCCAAAATCCTTACTATACACTGTACATTTTTTTAGGTGAAAAATTCGATGTGGTCGGATCCACTCCAGTCTTTGGATTTCGTTAATACACATCTCAACACATAACCATAGGTGCGCACAGGTCGTAGGTACGCCTAGTTGGCCGCTGTGGCAGTTGGAAGATGAGCCATGGAAAGGCTCCAAAATCCTTACTATACACTGTACATTTTTTTAGGTGAAAAATTCGATGTCGTCGGATCCACTGCAGTCTTTGGATTTCGTTAATACACATCTCAACACATAACCACAGGTGCGCACAGGTCGTAGGTACGCCTAGTTGGGCCGCTGCGGCAGTTGGAAGATGAGCCTTGGAAAGGCTCCAAAATCCTTACTATACACTGTACATTTTTTTAGGTGAAAAATTCGATGTCGTCGGATCCACTCCAGTCTTTGGATTTCGTTAATACACATCTCAACACATAACCACAGGTGCGCACAGGTCGTAGGTACGCCTAGTTGGGCCGCTTTGGCAGCTGGAAGATGAGTCTTGGAAAGGCTCCAAAATCCCAACTATACACTGTACATTTTTTTAGGTGAAAAATTCGATGTCGTCGGATCCACTCCAGTCTTTGGATTTCGTTAATACACATCTCAACACATAACCACAGGTGCGCACAGGTCGTAGGTACGCCTAGTTGGGCCGCTGTGGCAGTTGGAAGATGAGCCTTGGAAAGGCTCCAAAATCCTTACTATACACTGTACATTTTTTTAGGTGAAAAATTCGATGTCGTCGGATCCACTCCAGTCTTTGGATTTCGTTAATACACATCTCAACACATAACCACAGGTGCGCACAGGTCGTAGGTACGCCTAGTTGGGCCGCTGCGGCAGTTGAAAGATGAGCCTTGGAAAGGCTCCAAAATCCTTACTATACACTGTACATTTTTTTAGGTGAAAAATTCGATGTCGTCGGATCCACTCCAGTCTTTGGATTTCGTTAATACACATCTCAACACATAACCACAGGTGCGCACAGGTCGTAGGTACGCCTAGTTGGGCCGCTGTGGCAGTTGGAAGATGAGTATTGGAAAGGCTCCAAAATCCTTACTATACACTGTACATTTTTTTAGGTGAAAAATTCGATGTCGTCGGATCCACTCCAGTCTTTGGATTTCGTTAATACACATCTCAACACATAACCATAGGTGCGCACAGGTCGTAGGTACGCCCAGTTGGGCCGCTGTGGCAGTTGGAAGATGAGCCATGGAAAGGCTCCAAAATCCTTACTATACACTGTACATTTTTTTAGGTGAAAAATTCGATGTCGTCGGATCCACTCCAGTCTTTGGATTTCGTTAATACACATCTCAACACATAACCACAGGTGCGCACAGGTCGTAGGTACGCCTAGTTCGGCCGCTGTGGCAGTTGGAAGATGAGCCTTGGAAAGGCTCCAAAATCCTTACTATACACTGTACATTTTTTTAGGTGAAAAATTCGATGTCGTCGGATCCACTCCAGTCTTTGGATTTCGTTAATACACATCTCAACACATAACCACAGGTGCGCACAGGTCGTAGGTACGCCTAGTTCGGCCGCTGTGGCAGTTGGAAGATGAGCCATGGAAAGGCTCCAAAATCCTTACTATACACTGTACATTTTTTTAGGTGAAAAATTCGATGTCGTCGTATCCACTCCAGTCTTTGGATTTCGTTAATACACATCTCAACACATAACCACAGGTGCGCACAGGTCGTAGGTACGCCTAGTTGGGCCGCTGTGGCAGTTGGAAGATGAGTCTTGGAAAGGCTCCAAAATCCTTACTATACACTGTACATTTTTTTAGGAGAAAATTTCGATGTCGTCGGATCCACTCCAGTCTTTGGATTTCGTTAATACACATCTCAACACATAACCACAGGTGCGAACAGGTCGTAGGTACGCCTAGTTGGGCCGCTGCGGCAGTTGGAAGACGAGCCTTGGAAAGGCTCCAAAATCATTACTATACACTGAAAATTTTTTTAGGTGAAACATTCGATGTCGTCGGATCCAATCCAGTCTTTGGATTTCGTTAATACACATCTCAACACATAACCACAGGTGCGCACAGGTCGTAGGTACGCCTAGTTCGGCCGCTGTGGCAGTTGGAAGATGAGCCATGGAAAGGCTCCAAAATCCTTACTATACACTGTACATTTTTTTAGGTGAAAAATTCGATGTCGTCGGATCCACTCCAGTCTTTGGATTTCGTTAATACACATCTCAACACATAACCATAGGTGCGCACAGGTCGTAGGTACGCCCAGTTGGGCCGCTGTGGCAGTTGGAAGATGAGCCATGGAAAGGCTTCAAAATCCTTACTATACACTGTACATTTTTTTAGGTGAAAAATTCGATGTCGTCGGATCCACTCCAGTCTTTGGATTTCGTTAATACATATCTCAACACATAACCACAGGTGCGCACAGGTCGTAGGTACGCCTAGTTCGGCCGCTGTGGCAGTTGGAAGATGAGCCATGGAAAGGCTCCAAAATCCTTACTATACACTGTACATTTTTTTAGGTGAAAAATTCGATGTCGTCGGATCCACTCCAGTCTTTGGATTTCGTTAATACACATCTCAACACATAACCATAGGTGCGCACAGGTCGTAGGTACGCCTAGTTCGGCCGCTGTGGCAGTTGGAAGATGAGCCATGGAAAGGCTCCAAAATCCTTACTATACACTGTACATTTTTTTAGGTGAAAAATTCGATGTCGTCGGATCCACTCCAGTCTTTGGATTTCGTTAATACACATCTCAACACATAACCACAGGTGCGCACAGGTCGTAGGTACGCCTAGTTCGGCCGCTGTGGCAGTTGGAAGATGAGCCATGGAAAGGCTCCAAAATCCTTACTATACACTGTACATTTTTTTAGGTGAAAAATTCGATGTCGTCGTATCCACTCCAGTCTTTGGATTTCGTTAATACACATCTCAACACATAACCACAGGTGCGCACAGGTCGTAGGTGCGCCTAGTTGGGCCGCTGTGGCAGTTGGAAGATGAGTCTTGGAAAGGCTCCAAAATCCTTACTATACACTGTACATTTTTTTAGGAGAAAAATTCGATGTCGTCGGATCCACTCCAGTCTTTGGATTTCGTTAATACACATCTCAACACATAACCACAGGTGCGAACAGGTCGTAGGTACGCCTAGTTGGGCCGCTGCGGCAGTTGGAAGACGAGCCTTGGAAAGGCTCCAAAATCATTACTATACACTGAAAATTTTTTTAGGTGAAACATTCGATGTCGTCGGATCCAATCCAGTCTTTGGATTTCGTTAATACACATCTCAACACATAACCACAGGTGCGCACAGGTCGTAGGTACGCCTAGTTCGGCCGCTGTGGCAGTTGGAAGATGAGCCATGGAAAGGCTCCAAAATCCTTACTATACACTGTACATTTTTTTAGGTGAAAAATTCGATGTCGTCGGATCCACTCCAGTCTTTGGATTTCGTTAATACATATCTCAACACATAACCACAGGTGCGCACAGGTCGTAGGTACGCCTAGTTCGGCCGCTGTGGCAGTTGGAAGATGAGCCATGGAAAGGCTCCAAAATCCTTACTATACACTGTACATTTTTTTAGGTGAAAAATTCGATGTCGTCGGATCCACTCCAGTCTTTGGATTTCGTTAATACACATCTCAACACATAACCATAGGTGCGCACAGGTCGTAGGTACGCCTAGTTGGGCCGCTGTGGCAGTTGGAAGATGAGCCATGGAAAGGCTCCAAAATCCTTACTATACACTGTACATTTTTTTAGGTGAAAAATTCGATGTCGTCGGATCCACTCCAGTCTTTGGATTTCGTTAATACACATCTCAACACATAACCACAGGTGCGCACAGGTCGTAGGTACGCCTAGTTGGGCCGCTGTGGCAGTTGGAAGATGAGTCTTGGAAAGGCTCCAAAATCCTTACTATACACTGTACATTTTTTTAGGTGAAAAATTCGATGTCGTCGGATCCACTCCAGTCTTTGGATTTCGTTAATACACATCTCAATACATAACCACAGGTGCGCACAGGTCGTAGGTACGCCTAGTTGGGCCGCTGTGGCAGTTGGAAGATGAGCCATGGAAAGGCTCCAAAATCCTTACTATACACTGTACATTTTTTTAGGTGAAAAATTCGATGTCGTCGGATCCACTCCAGTCTTTGGATTTCGTTAATACACATCTCAACACATAACCACAGGTGCGCACAGGTCGTAGGTACGCCTAGTTCGGCCGCTGTGGCAGTTGGAAGATGAGCCATGGAAAGGCTCCAAAATCCTTACTATACACTGTACATTTTTTTAGGTGAAAATTTCGATGTCGTCGGATCCACTCCAGTCTTTGGATTTCGTTAATACACATCTCAACACATAACCACAGGTGCGAACAGGTCGTAGGTACGCCTAGTTGGGCCGCTGCGGCAGTTGGAAGACGAGCCTTGGAAAGGCTCCAAAATCATTACTATACACTGAAAATTTTTTTAGGTGAAACATTCGATGTCGTCGGATCCAATCCAGTCTTTGGATTTCGTTAATACACATCTCAACACATAACCACAGGTGCGCACAGGTCGTAGGTACGCCTAGTTCGGCCGCTGTGGCAGTTGGAAGATGAGCCATGGAAAGGCTCCAAAATCCTTACTATACACTGTACATTTTTTTAGGTGAAAAATTCGATGTCGTCGGATCCACTCCAGTCTTTGGATTTCGTTAATACACATCTCAACACATAACCATAGGTGCGCACAGGTCGTAGGTACGCCCAGTTGGGCCGCTGTGGCAGTTGGAAGATGAGCCATGGAAAGGCTCCAAAATCCTTACTATACACTGTACATTTTTTTAGGTGAAAAATTCGATGTCGTCGGATCCACTCCAGTCTTTGGATTTCGTTAATACACATCTCAACACATAACCACAGGTGCGCACAGGTCGTAGGTACGCCTAGTTCGGCCGCTGTGGCAGTTGGAAGATGAGCCATGGAAAGGCTCCAAAATCCTTACTATACACTGTACATTTTTTTAGGTGAAAAATTCGATGTCGTCGGATCCACTCCAGTCTTTGGATTTCGTTAATACACATCTCAACACATAACCACAGGTGCGCACAGGTCGTAGGTACGCCTAGTTCGGCCGCTGTGGCAGTTGGAAGATGAGCCATGGAAAGGCTCCAAAATCCTTACTATACACTGTACATTTTTTTAGGTGAAAAATTCGATGTCGTCGTATCCACTCCAGTCTTTGGATTTCGTTAATACACATCTCAACACATAACCACAGGTGCGCACAGGTCGTAGGTACGCCTAGTTGGGCCGCTGTGGCAGTTGGAAGATGAGCCTTGGAAAGGCTCCAAAATCCTTACTATACACTGTACATTTTTTTAGGTGAAAAATTCGATGTCGTCGGATCCACTCCAGTCTTTGGATTTCGTTAATACACATCTCAACACATAACCACAGGTGCGCACAGGTCGTAGGTACGCCTAGTTCGGCCGCTGTGGCAGTTGGAAGATGAGCCATGGAAAGGCTCCAAAATCCTTACTATACACTGTACATTTTTTTAGGTGAAAAATTCGATGTCGTCGGATCCACTCCAGTCTTTGGATTTCGTTAATACACATCTCAACACATAACCACAGGTGCGCACAGGTCGTAGGTACGCCTAGTTCGGCCGCTGTGGCGGTTGGAAGATGAGCCTTGGAAAGGCTCCAAAATCCTTACTATACACTGTAAATTTTTCTAGGTGAAAAATTCAATGTCGTCGGATCCACTCCAGTCTTTGGATTTCGTTAATACACATCTCAACACATAACCACAGGTGCGCACAGGTCGTAGGTACGCCTAGTTCGGCCGCTGTGGCAGTTGGAAGATGAGCCATGGAAAGGCTCCAAAATCCTTACTATACACTGTACATTTTTTTAGGTGAAAAATTCGATGTCGTCGGATCCACTCCAGTCTTTGGATTTCGTTAATACACATCTCAACACATAACCACAGGTGCGCACAGGTCGTAGCTACGCCTAGTTGGGCCGCTGTGGCAGTTGGAAGATGAGTCTTGGAAAGGCTCCAAAATCCTTACTATACACTGTACATTTTTTTAGGTGAAAAATTCGATGTCGTCGTATCCACTCCAGTCTTTGGATTTCGTTAATACACATCTCAACACATAACCACAGGTGCGCACAGGTCGTAGCTACGCCTAGTTGGGCCGCTGTGGCAGTTGGAAGATGAGCCATGGAAAGGCTCCAAAATCCTTACTATACACTGTACATTTTTTTAGGTGAAAAATTCGATGTCGTCGGATCCACTCCAGTCTTTGGATTTCGTTAATACACATCTCAACACATAACCACAGGTGCGCACAGGTCATAGGTACGCCTAGTTCGGCCGCTGTGGCAGTTGGAAGATGAGCCATGGAAAGGCTCCAAAATCCTTACTATACACTGTACATTTTTTTAGGTGAAAAATTCGATGTCGTCGGATCCACTCCAGTCTTTGGATTTCGTTAATACACATCTCAACACATAACCACAGGTGCGCACAGGTCGTAGCTACGCCTAGTTGGGCCGCTGTGGCAGTTGGAAGATGAGTCTTGGAAAGGCTCCAAAATCCTTACTATACACTGTACATTTTTTTAGGTGAAAAATTCGATGTCGTCGTATCCACTCCAGTCTTTGGATTTCGTTAATACACATCTCAACACATAACCACAGGTGCGCACAGGTCGTAGGTACGCCTAGTTCGGCCGCTGTGGCAGTTGGAAGATGAGCCATGGAAAGGCTCCAAAATCCTTACTATACACTGTACATTTTTTTAGGTGAAAAATTCGATGTCGTCGGATCCACTCCAGTCTTTGGATTTCGTTAATACACATCTCAACACATAACCACAGGTGCGCACAGGTCGTAGGTACGCCTAGTTCGGCCGCTGTGGCAGTTGGAAGATGAGCCTTGGAAAGGTTCCAAAATCCTTACTATACACTGTACATTTTTTTAGGTGAAAAATTCGATGTCGTCGGATCCACTCCAGTCTTTGGATTTCGTTAATACACATCTCAACACATAACCACAGGTGCGCACAGGTCGTAGGTACGCCTAGTTCGGCCGCTGTGGCAGTTGGAAGATGAGCCTTGGAAAGGCTCCAAAATCCTTACTATACACTGTACATTTTTTTAGGTGAAAAATTCGATGTCGTCGTATCCACTCCAGTCTTTGGATTTCGTTAATACACATCTCAACACATAACCACAGGTGCGCACAGGTCGTAGGTACGCCTAGTTGGGCCGCTGTGGCAGTTGGAAGATGAGCCTTGGAAAGGCTCCAAAATCCTTACTATACACTGTACATTTTTTTAGGTGAAAAATTCGATGTCGTCGGATCCACTCCAGTCTTTGGATTTCGTTAATACACATCTCAACACATAACCACAGGTGCGCACAGGTCGTAGGTACGCCTAGTTCGGCCGCTGTGGCAGTTGGAAGATGAGCCATGGAAAGGCTCCAAAATCCTTACTATACACTGTACATTTTTTTAGGTGAAAAATTCGATGTCGTCGGATCCACTCCAGTCTTTGGATTTCGTTAATACACATCTCAACACATAACCACAGGTGCGCACAGGTCGTAGGTACGCCTAGTTCGGCCGCTGTGGCGGTTGGAAGATGAGCCTTGGAAAGGCTCCAAAATCCTTACTATACACTGTACATTTTTCTAGGTGAAAAATTCAATGTCGTCGGATCCACTCCAGTCTTTGGATTTCGTTAATACACATCTCAACACATAACCACAGGTGCGCACAGGTCGTAGGTACGCCTAGTTCGGCCGCTGTGGCAGTTGGAAGATGAGCCATGGAAAGGCTCCAAAATCCTTACTATACACTGTACATTTTTTTAGGTGAAAAATTCGATGTCGTCGGATCCACTCCAGTCTTTGGATTTCGTTAATACACATCTCAACACATAACCACAGGTGCGCACAGGTCGTAGGTACGCCTAGTTCGGCCGCTGTGGCAGTTGGAAGATGAGCCATGGAAAGGCTCCAAAATCCTTACTATACACTGTACATTTTTTTAGGTGAAAAATTCGATGTCGTCGGATCCACTCCAGTCTTTGGATTTCGTTAATACACATCTCAACACATAACCACAGGTGCGCACAGGTCGTAGCTACGCCTAGTTGGGCCGCTGTGGCAGTTGGAAGATGAGTCTTGGAAAGGCTCCAAAATCCTTACTATACACTGTACATTTTTTTAGGTGAAAATTTCGATGTCGTCGGATCCACTCCAGTCTTTGGATTTCGTTAATACACATCTCAACACATAACCACAGGTGCGCACAGGTCGTAGGTACGCCTAGTTGGGCCGCTGTGGCAGTTGGAGGATGAGCCATGGAAAGGCTCCAAAATCCTTACTATACACTGTACATTTTTTTAGGTGAAAAATTCGATGTCGTCGGATCCACTCCAGTCTTTGGATTTCGTTAATACACATCTCAACACATAACCACAGGTTCGCACAGGTCGTAGGTACGCCTAGTTCGGCCGCTGTGGCAGTTGGAAGATGAGCCATGGAAAGGCTCCAAAATCCTGACTATACACTGTACATTTTTTTAGGTGAAAAATTCGATGTCGTCGGATCCACTCCAGTCTTTGGATTTCGTTAATACGCATCTCAACACATAACCACAGGTGCGCACAGGTCGTAGGTACGCCTAGTTCGGCCGCTGTGGCAGTTGGAAGATGAGCCATGGAAAGGCTCCAAAATCCTTACTATACACTGTACATTTTTTTAGGTGAAAAATTCGATGTCGTCGGATCCACTCCAGTCTTAGGATTTCGTTAATACACATCTCAACACATAACCACAGGTGCGCACAGGTCGTAGGTACGCCTAGTTGGGCCGCTGTGGCAGTTGGAAGATGAGCCTTGGAAAGGCTCCAAAATCCTTACTATACACTGTACATTTTTTTAGGTGAAAAATTCGATGTCGTCGGATCCACTCCAGTCTTTGGATTTCGTTAATACACATCTCAACACATAACCACAGGTGCGCACAGGTCGTAGGTACGCCTAGTTGGGCCGCTGTGGCAGTTGGAAGATGAGTCTTGGAAAGGCTCCAAAATCCTTACTATACACTGTACATTTTTTTAGGTGAAAATTTCGATGTCGTCGGATCCACTCCAGTCTTTGGATTTCGTTAATACACATCTCAACACATAACCACAGGTGCGCACAGGTCGTAGGTACGCCTAGTTCGGCCGCTGTGGCAGTTGGAAGATGAGCCATGGAAAGGCTCCAAAATCCTTACTATACACTGTACATTTTTTTAGGTGAAAAATTCGATGTCGTCGGATCCACTCCAGTCTTTGGATTTCGTTAATACACATCTCAACACATAACCACAGGTGCGCACAGGTCGTAGGTACGCCTAGTTGGGCCGCTGTGGCAGTTGGAAGATGAGCCATGGAAAGGCTCCAAAATCCTTACTATACACTGTACATTTTTTTAGGTGAAAAATTCGATGTCGTCGGATCCACTCCAGTCTTTGGATTTCGTTAATACACATCTCAACACATAACCACAGGTGCGCACAGGTCGTAGGTACGCCTAGTTGGGCCGCTGTGGCAGTTGGAAGATGAGTCTTGGAAAGGCTCCAAAATCCTTACTATACACTGTACATTTTTTTAGGTGAAAATTTCGATGTCGTCGGATCCACTCCAGTCTTTGGATTTCGTTAATACACATCTCAACACATAACCACAGGTGCGCACAGGTCGTAGGTACGCCTAGTTCGGCCGCTGTGGCAGTTGGAAGATGAGCCATGGAAAGGCTCCAAAATCCTTACTATACACTGTACATTTTTTTAGGTGAAAAATTCGATGTCGTCGGATCCACTCCAGTCTTAGGATTTCGTTAATACACATCTCAACACATAACCACAGGTGCGCACAGGTCGTAGGTACGCCTAGTTGGGCCGCTGTGGCAGTTGGAAGATGAGCCTTGGAAAGGCTCCAAAATCCTTACTATACACTGTACATTTTTTTAGGTGAAAAATTCGATGTCGTCGGATCCACTCCAGTCTTTGGATTTCGTTAATACACATCTCAACACATAACCACAGGTGCGCACAGGTCGTAGGTACGCCTAGTTGGGCCGCTGTGGCAGTTGGAAGATGAGTCTTGGAAAGGCTCCAAAATCCTTACTATACACTGTACATTTTTTTAGGTGAAAATTTCGATGTCGTCGGATCCACTCCAGTCTTTGGATTTCGTTAATACACATCTCAACACATAACCACAGGTGCGCACAGGTCGTAGGTACGCCTAGTTCGGCCGCTGTGGCAGTTGGAGGATGAGCCATGGAAAGGCTCCAAAATCCTTACTATACACTGTACATTTTTTTAGGTGAAAAATTCGATGTCGTCGGATCCACTCCAGTCTTTGGATTTCGTTAATACACATCTCAACACATAACCACAGGTGCGCACAGGTCGTAGGTACGCCTAGTTCGGCCGCTGTGGCAGTTGGAAGATGAGCCATGGAAAGGCTCCAAAATCCTGACTATACACTGTACATTTTTTTAGGTGAAAAATTCAATGTCGTCGGATCCACTCCAGTCTTTGGATTTCGTTAATACGCATCTCAACACATAACCACAGGTGCGCACAGGTCGTAGGTACGCCTAGTTGGGCCGCTGTGGCAGTTGGAAGATGAGCCTTGGAAAGGCTCCAAAATCCTTACTATACACTGTACATTTTTTTAGGTGAAAAATTCGATGTCGTCGGATCCACTCCAGTCTTTGGATTTCGTTAATACACATCTCAACACATAACCACAGGTGCGCACAGGTCGTAGGTACGCCTAGTTGGGCCGCTGTGGCAGTTGGAAGATGAGTCTTGGAAAGGCTCCAAAATCCTTACTATACACTGTACATTTTTTTAGGTGAAAAATTCGATGTCGTCGGATCCACTCCAGTCTTTGGATTTCGTTAATACACATCTCAACACATAACCACAGGTGCGCACAGGTCGTAGCTACGCCTAGTTGGGCCGCTGTGGCAGTTGGAAGATGAGTCTTGGAAAGGCTCCAAAATCCTTACTATACACTGTACATTTTTTTAGGTGAAAAATTCGATGTCGTCGGATGCACTCCAGTCTTTGGATTTCGTTAATACACATCTCAACACATAACCACAGGTGCGCACAGGTCGTAGGTACGCCTAGTTCGGCCGCTGTGGCAGTTGGAAGATGAGCCATGGAAAGGCTCCAAAATCCTGACTATACACTGTACATTTTTTTAGGTGAAAAATTCGATGTCGTCGGATCCACTCCAGTCTTTGGATTTCGTTAATGCGCATCTCAACACATAACCACAGGTGCGCACAGGTCGTAGGTACGCCTAGTTCGGCCGCTGTGGCAGTTGGAAGATGAGCCATGGAAAGGCTCCAAAATCCTTACTATACACTGTACATTTTTTTAGGTGAAATTCGATGTCGTCGGATCCACTCCAGTCTTAGGATTTCGTTAATACACATCTCAACACATAACCACAGGTGCGCACAGGTCGTAGGTACGCCTAGTTGGGCCGCTGTGGCAGTTGGAAGATGAGCCTTGGAAAGGCTCCAAAATCCTTACTATACACTGTACATTTTTTTAGGTGAAAAATTCGATGTCGTCGGATCCACTCCAGTCTTTGGATTTCGTTAATACACATCTCAACACATAACCACAGGTGCGCACAGGTCGTTGGTACGCCTAGTTCGGCCGCTGTGGCAGTTGGTAGATGAGCCATGGAAAGGCTCCAAAATCCTTACTATACACTGTACATTTTTTTAGGTGAAAAATTCGATGTCGTCGGATCCACTCCAGTCTTTGGATTTCGTTAATACACATCTCAACACATAACCACAGGTGCGCACAGTTCGTAGGTACGCCTAGTTGGGCCGCTGTGGCAGTTGGAAGATGAGTCTTGGAAAGGCTCCAAAATCCTTACTATACACTGTACATTTTTTTAGGTGAAAAATTCGATGTCGTCGGATCCACTCCAGTCTTTGGATTTCGTTAATACACATCTCAACACATAACCACAGGTGCGCACAGGTCGTAGGTTCGCCTAGTTGGGCCGCTGCGGCAGTTGGAAGATGAGCCTTGGAAAGGCTCCAAAATCCTTACTATACACTGTACATTTTTTTAGGTGAAAAATTCGATGTCGCCGGATCCACTCCAGTCTTTGGATTTCGTTAATACACATCTCAACACATAACCACAGGTGCGCACAGGTCGTAGGTACGCCTAGTTCGGCCGCTGTGGCAGTTGGAAGATGAGCCATGGAAAGGCTCCAAAATCCTTACTATACACTGTACATTTTTTTAGGTGAAAAATTCGATGTGGTCGGATCCACTCCAGTCTTTGGATTTCGTTAATACACATCTCAACACATAACCACAGGTGCGCACAGGTCGTAGGTACGCCTAGTTGGGCCGCTGCGGCAGTTGGAAGATGAGCCTCGGAAAGGCTCCAAAATCCTTACTATACACTGTACATTTTTTTAGGTGAAAAATTCGATGTCGTCGGATCCACTCCAGTCTTTGGCTTTCGTTAATACACATCTCAACACATAACCACAGGTGCTCACAGGTCGTAGGTACGCCTAGTTGGGCCGCTGCGGCAGTTGGAAGATGAGCCTTGGAAAGGCTCCAAAATCCTTACTATACACTGTACATTTTTTTAGGTGAAAAATTCGATGTCGTCGGATCCACTCCAGTCTTTGGATTTCGTTAATACACATCTCAACACATAACCACAGGTGCGCACAGGTCGTAGGTACGCCTAGTTGGGCCGCTGCGGCAGTTGGAAGATGAGCCTTGGAAAGGCTCCAAAATCCTTACTATACACTGTACATTTTTTTAGGTGAAAAATTCGATGTCGTCGGATCCACTCCAGTCTTTGGATTTCGTTAATACACATCTCAACACATAACCACAGGTGAGCACAGGTCGTAGGTACGCCTAGTTCGGCCGCTGTGGCAGTTGGAAGATGAGCCATGGAAAGGCTCCAAAATCCTTACTATACACTGTACATTTTTTTAGGTGAAAAATTCGATGTGGTCGGATCCACTCCAGTCTTTGGATTTCGTTAATACACATCTCAACACATAACCACAGGTGCGCACAGGTCGTAGGTACGCCTAGTTGGGCCGCTGCGGCAGTTGGAAGATGAGCCTCGGAAAGGCTCCAAAATCCTTACTATACACTGTACATTTTTTTAGGTGAAAAATTCGATGTCGTCGGATCCACTCCAGTCTTTGGATTTCGTTAATACACATCTCAACACATAACCACAGGTGCGCACAGGTCGTAGGTACGAATAGTTCGGCCGCTGTGGCAGTTGGAAGATGAGCCATGGAAAGGCTCCAAAATCCACTGTACATTTTTTTAGGTGAAAAATTCGATGTCGTCGGATCCACTCCAGTCTTTGGATTTCGTTAATACACATCTCAACACATAACCCCAGGTGCGCACAGGTCGTAGGTACTCCTAGTTCGGCCGCTGTGGCAGTTGGAAGATGAGCCATGGAAAGGCTCCAAAATCCTTACTATACACTGTACATTTTTTTAGGTGAAAAATTCGATGTCGTCGGATCCACTCCAGTCTTTGGATTTCGTTAATACACATCTCAACACATAACCACAGGTGCGCATAGGTCGTAGGTACGCCTAGTTGGGCCGCTGTGGCAGTTGGAAGATGAGCCTTGGAAAGGCTCCAAAGTCCTTACTATACACTGTACATTTTTTTAGGTGAAAAATTCGATGTCGTCGGATCCACTCCAGTCTTTGGATTTCGTTAATACACATCTCAACACATAACCACAGGTGCGCACAGGTCGTAGGTTCGCCTAGTTGGGCCGCTGCGGCAGTTGGAAGATGAGCCTTGGAAAGGCTCCAAAATCCTTACTATACACTGTACATTTTTTTAGGTGAAAAATTCGATGTCGCCGGATCCACTCCAGTCTTTGGATTTCGTTAATACACATCTCAACACATAACCACAGGTGCGCACAGGTCGTAGGTACGCCTAGTTCGGCCGCTGTGGCAGTTGGAAGATGAGCCATGGAAAGGCTCCAAAATCCTTACTATACAGTGTACATTTTTTTAGGTGAAAAATTCGATGTCGTCGGATCCACTCCAGTCTTTGGATTTCGTTAATACACATCTCAACACATAACCACAGGTGCGCACAGGTCGTAGGTACGCCTAGTTTTACCGCTGTGGCAGTTGGAAGATGAGCCTTGGAAAGGCTCCAAAATCCTTACTATACACTGTACATTTTTTTAGGTGAAAAATTCGATGTCGTCGGATCCACTCCAGTCTTTGGATTTCGTTAATACACATCTCAACACATAACCACAGGTGAGCACAGGTCGTAGGTACGCCTAGTTCGGCCGCTGTGGCAGTTGGAAGATGAGCCATGGAAAGGCTCCAAAATCCTTACTATACACTGTACATTTTTTTAGGTGAAAAATTCGATGTCGTCGGATCCACTCCAGTCTTTGGATTTCGTTAATACACATCTCAACACATAACCACAGGTGCGCACAGGTCGTAGGTACGCCTAGTTCGGCCGCTGTGGCAGTTGGAAAATGAGCCATGGAAAGGCTCCAAAATCCTTACTATACACTGTACATTTTTTTAGGTGAAAAATTCGATGTGGTCGGATCCACTCCAGTCTTTGGATTTCGTTAATACACATCTCAACACATAACCACAGGTGCGCACAGGTCGTAGGTACGCCTAGTTGGGCCGCTGCGGCAGTTGGAAGATGAGCCTCGGAAAGGCTCCAAAATCCTTACTATACACTGTACATTTTTTTAGGTGAAAAATTCGATGTCGTCGGATCCACTCCAGTCTTTGGATTTCGTTAATACACATCTCAACACATAACCACAGGTGAGCACAGGTCGTAGGTACGCCTAGTTCGGCCGCTGTGGCAGTTGGAACATGAGCCATGGAAAGGCTCCAAAATCCTTACTATACACTGTACATTTTTTTAGGTGAAAAATTCGATGTCGTCGGATCCACTCCAGTCTTTGGATTTCGTTAATACACATCTCAACACATAACCACAGGTGCGCACAGGTCGTAGGTACGCCTAGTTCGGCCGCTGTGGCAGTTGGAAAATGAGCCATGGAAAGGCTCCAAAATCCTTACTATACACTGTACATTTTTTTAGGTGAAAAATTCGATGTGGTCGGATCCACTCCAGTCTTTGGATTTCGTTAATACACATCTCAACACATAACCACAGGTGCGCACAGGTCGTAGGTACGAATAGTTCGGCCGCTGTGGCAGTTGGAAGATGGGCCATGGAAAGGCTCCAAAATCCACTGTACATTTTTTTAGGTGAAAAATTCGATGTCGTCGGATCCACTCCAGTCTTTGGATTTCGTTAATACACATCTCAACACATAACCCCAGGTGCGCACAGGTCGTAGGTACTCCTAGTTCGGCCGCTGTGGCAGTTGGAAGGTGAGCCATGGAAAGGCTCCAAAATCCTTACTATACACTGTACATTTTTTTAGGTGAAAAATTCGATGTCGTCGGATCCACTCCAGTCTTTGGATTTCGTTAATACACATCTCAACACATAACCACAGGTGAGCACAGGTCGTAGGTACGCCTAGTTCGGCCGCTGTGGCAGTTGGAAGATGAGCCATGGAAAGGCTCCAAAATCCTTACTATACACTGTACATTTTTTTAGGTGAAAAATTCGATGTCGTCGGATCCACTCCAGTCTTTGGATTTCGTTAATACACATCTCAACACATAACCACAGGTGCGCACAGGTCGTAGGTACGCCTAGTTCGGCCGCTGTGGCAGTTGGAAAATGAGCCATGGAAAGGCTCCAAAATCCTTACTATACACTGTACATTTTTTTAGGTGAAAAATTCGATGTGGTCGGATCCACTCCAGTCTTTGGATTTCGTTAATACACATCTCAACACATAACCACAGGTGCGCACAGGTCGTAGGTACGCCTAGTTGGGCCGCTGCGGCAGTTGGAAGATGAGCCTCGGAAAGGCTCCAAAATCCTTACTATACACTGTACATTTTTTTAGGTGAAAAATTCGATGTCGTCGGATCCACTCCAGTCTTTGGATTTCGTTAATACACATCTCAACACATAACCACAGGTGCGCACAGGTCGTAGGTACGCCTAGTTGGGCCGCTGTGGCAGTTGGAAGATGAGCCTTGGAAAGGCTCCAAAATCCTTACTATACACTGTACATTTTTTTAGGTGAAAAATTCGATGTCGTCGGATCCACTCCAGTCTTTGGATTTCGTTAATACACATCTCAACACATAACCACAGGTGCGCACAGGTCGTAGGTACGCCTAGTTGGGCCGCTGTGGCAGTTGGGAGATGAGCCATGGAAAGGCTCCAAAATCCTTACTATACACTGTACATTTTTTTAGGTGAAAAATTCGATGTCGTCGGATCCACTCCAGTCTTTGGATTTCGTTAATACACATCTCAACACATAACCACAGGTGCGCACAGGTCGTAGGTACGAATAGTTCGGCCGCTGTGGCAGTTGGAAGATGGGCCATGGAAAGGCTCCAAAATCCACTGTACATTTTTTTAGGTGAAAAATTCGATGTCGTCGGATCCACTCCAGTCTTTGGATTTCGTTAATACACATCTCAACACATAACCACAGGTGCGCACAGGTCGTAGGTACGCCTAGTTGGGCCGCTGTGGCAGTTGGGAGATGAGCCATGGAAAGGCTCCAAAATCCTTACTATACACTGTACATTTTTTTAGGTGAAAAATTCGATGTCGTCGGATCCACTCCAGTCTTTGGATTTCGTTAATACACATCTCAACACATAACCACAGGTGCGCACAGGTCGTAGGTACGAATAGTTCGGCCGCTGTGGCAGTTGGAAGATGGGCCATGGAAAGGCTCCAAAATCCACTGTACATTTTTTTAGGTGAAAAATTCGATGTCGTCGGATCCACTCCAGTCTTTGGATTTCGTTAATACACATCTCAACACATAACCACAGGTGCGCACAGGTCGTAGGTACGAATAGTTCGGCCGCTGTGGCAGTTGGAAGATGAGCCTTGGAAAGTCTCCAAAATCTTTACTATACACTGTACATTTTTTTAGGTGAAAAATTCGATGTCGTCGGATCCACTCCAGTCTTTGGATTTCGTTAATACACATCTCAACACATAACCACAGGTGCGCACAGGTCGTAAGTACGCCTAGTTCGGCCGCTGTGGCAGTTGGAAGATGAGCCATGGAAAGGCTCCAAAATCCTTACTATACACTGTACATTTTTTTAGGTGAAAAATTCGATGTCGTCGGATCCACTCCAGTCTTTGGATTTCGTTAATACACATCTCAACACATAACCACAGGTGCGCACAGGTCGTAGGTACGCCTACTTCGGCCGCTGTGGCAGTTGGAAGATGAGCCTTGGAAAGGCTCCAAAATCCTTACTATACACTGTACATTTTTTTAGGTGAAAAATTCGATGTCGTCGGATCCACTCCAGTCTTTGGATTTCGTTAATACACATCTCAACACATAACCACAGGTGCGCACAGGTCGTAGGTACGCCTAGTTGGGCCGCTGCGGCAGTTGGAAGATGAGCCTTGGAAAGGCTCCAAAATCCTTACTATACACTGTACATTTTTTTAGGTGAAAAATTCGATGTCGTCGGATCCACTCCAGTCTTTGGATTTCGTTAATACACATCTCAACACATAACCACAGGTGCGCACAGGTCGTAGGTACGCCTAGTTCGGCCGCTGTGGCAGTTGGAAGATGAGCCATGGAAAGGCTCCAAAATCCTTACTATACACTGTACATTTTTTTAGGTGAAAAATTCGATGTCGTCGGATCCACTCCAGTCTTTGGATTTCGTTAATACACATCTCAACATATAACCACAGGTGCGCACAGGTCGTAGGTACGCCTAGTTGGGCCGCTGTGGCAGTTGGAAGATGAGTCTTGGAAAGGCTTCAAAATCCTTACTATACACTGTACATTTTTTTAGGTGAATAATTCGATGTCGTCGGATCCACTCTAGTCTTTGGATTTCGTTAATACACATCTCTACACATAACCACAGGTGCGCACAGGTCGTAGGTACGCCTAGTTGGGCCGCTGCGGCAGTTGGAAGATGAGCCTTGGAAAGGCTCCAAAATCCTTACTATACACTGTACATTTTTTTAGGTGAAAAATTCGATGTCGTCGGATCCACTCCAGTCTTTGGATTTCGTTAATACACATCTCAACACATAACCACAGGTGCGCACAGGTCGTAGGTACGCCTAGTTGGGCCGCTGTGGCAGTTGGAAGATGAGCCATGGAAAGGCTCCAAAATCCTTACTATACACTGTACATTTTTTTAGGTGAAAAATTCGATGTTGTCGGATCCACTCCAGTCTTTGGATTTCGTTAATACACATCTCAACACATAACCACAGGTGCGCACAGGTCGTAGGTACGAATAGTTCGGCCGCTGTGGCAGTTGGAAGATGAGCCATGGAAAGGCTCCAAAATCCACTGTACATTTTTTTAGGTGAAAAATTCGATGTCGTCGGATCCACTCCAGTCTTTGGATTTCGTTAATACACATCTCAACACATAACCACAGGTGCGCACAGGTCGTAGGTACGCCTAGTTCGGCCGCTGTGGCAGTTGGAAGATGAGCCATGGAAAGGCTCCAAAATCCTTACTATACACTGTACATTTTTTTAGGTGAAAAATTCGATGTCGTCGGATCCACTCCAGTCTTTGGATTTCGTTAATACACATCTCAACACATAACCACAGGTGCGCACAGGTCGTAGGTACGCCTAGTTCGGCCACTGTGGCAGTTGGAAGATGAGCCATGGAAAGGCTCCAAAATCCACTGTACATTTTTTTAGGTGAAAAATTCGATGTCGTCGGATCCACTCCAGTCTTTGGATTTCGTTAATACACATCTCAACACATAACCACAGGTGCGCACAGGTCGTAGGTACGCCTAGTTCGGCCGCTGTGGCAGTTGGAAGATGAGCCATGGAAAGGCTCCAAAATCCTTACACTGTACATTTTTTTAGGTGAAAATTCGATGTCGTCGGATCCACTCCAGTCTTTGGATTTCGTTAATACACATCTCAACACATAACCACAGGTGCGCACAGGTCGTAGGTACGCCTAGTTGGGCCGCTGTGGCAGTTGGAAGATGAGCCTTGGAAAGTCTCCAAAATCCTTACTATACACTGTACATTTTTTTAGGTGAAAAATTCGATGTCGTCGGATCCACTCCAGTCTTTGGATTTCGTTAATACACATCTCAACACATAACCACAGGTGCGCACAGGTCGTAGGTACGCCTAGTTCGGCCGCTGTGGCAGTTGGAAGATGAGCCATGGAAAGGCTCCAAAATCCTTACTATACACTGTGCATTTTTTTAGGTGAAAAATTCGATGTCGTCGGATCCACTCCAGTCTTTGGATTTCGTTAATACACATCTCAACACATAACCACAGGTGCGCACAGGTCGTAGGTACGCCTAGTTCGGCCGCTGTGGCAGTTGGAAGATGAGCCTTGGAAAGGCTCCAAAATCCTTACTATACACTGTACATTTTTTTAGGTGAAAAATTCGATGTCGTCGGATCCACTCCAGTCTTTGGATTTCGTTAATACACATCTCAACACATAACCACAGGTGCGCACAGGTCGTAGGTACGCCTAGTTGGGCCGCTGCGGCAGTTGGAAGATGAGCCTTGGAAAGGCTCCAAAATCCTTACTATACACTGTACATTTTTTTAGGTGAAAAATTCGATGTCGTCGGATCCACTCCAGTCTTTGGATTTCGTTAATACACATCTCAACACATAACCACAGGTGCGCACAGGTCGTAGGTACGCCTAGTTCGGCCGCTGTGGCAGTTGGAAGATGAGCCATGGAAAGGCTCCAAAATCCTTACTATACACTGTACATTTTTTTAGGTGAAAAATTCGATGTCGTCGGATCCACTCCAGTCTTTGGATTTCGTTAATACACATCTCAACACATAACCACAGGTGCGCACAGGTCGTAGGTACGCCTAGTTCGGCCGCTGTGGCAGTTGGAAGATGAGCCATGGAAAGGCTCCAAAATCCTTACTATACACTGTACATTTTTTTAGGTGAAAAATTCGATGTCGTCGGATCCACTCCAGTCTTTGGATTTCGTTAATACACATCTCAACACATAACCACAGGTGCGCACAGGTCGTAGGTACGCCTAGTTCGGCCGCTGTGGCAGTTGGAAGATGAGCCTTGGAAAGGCTCCAAAATCCTTACTATACACTGTACATTTTTTTAGGTGAAAAATTCGATGTCGTCGGATCCACTCCAGTCTTTGGATTTCGTTAATACACATCTCAACACATAACCACAGGTGCGCACAGGTCGTAGGTACGCCTAGTTGGGCCGCTGTGGCAGTTGGAAGATGAGCCTTGGAAAGGCTCCAAAATCCTTACTATACACTGTACGTTTTTTTAGGTGAAAAATTCGATGTCGTCGGATCCACTCCAGTCTTTGGATTTCGTTAATACACATCTCAACACATAACCACAGGTGCGCACAGGTCGTAGGTACGCCTAGTTCGGCCACTGTGGCAGTTGGAAGATGAGCCATGGAAAGGCTCCAAAATCCACTGTACATTTTTTTAGGTGAAAAATTCGATGTCGTCGGATCCACTCCAGTCTTTGGATTTCGTTAATACACATCTCAACACATAACCACAGGTGCGCATAGGTCGTAGGTACGCCTAGTTGGGCCGCTGTGGCAGTTGGAAGATGAGCCTTGGAAAGTCTCCAAAATCCTTACTATACACTGTACATTTTTTTAGGTGAAAAATTCGATGTCGTCGGATCCACTCCAGTCTTTGGATTTCGTTAATACACATCTCAACACATAACCACAGGTGCGCACAGGTCGTAGGTACGCCTAGTTCGGCCGCTGTGGCAGTTGGAAGATGAGCCTTGGAAAGGCTCCAAAATCCTTACTATACACTGTACATTTTTTTAGGTGAAAAATTCGATGTCGTCGGATCCACTCCAGTCTTTGGATTTCGTTAATACACATCTCAACACATAACCACAGGTGCGCACAGGTCGTAGGTACGCCTAGTTGGGCCGCTGCGGCAGTTGGAAGATGAGCCTTGGAAAGGCTCCAAAATCCTTACTATACACTGTACGTTTTTTTAGGTGAAAAATTCGATGTCGTCGGATCCACTCCAGTCTTTGGATTTCGTTAATACACATCTCAACACATAACCACAGGTGCGCACAGGTCGTAGGTACGCCTAGTTCGGCCACTGTGGCAGTTGGAAGATGAGCCATGGAAAGGCTCCAAAATCCACTGTATATTTTTTTAGGTGAAAAATTCGATGTCGTCGGATCCACTCCAGTCTTTGGATTTCGTTAATACACATCTCAACACATAACCACAGGTGCGCATAGGTCGTAGGTACGCCTAGTTGGGCCGCTGTGGCAGTTGGAAGATGAGCCTTGGAAAGTCTCCAAAATCCTTACTATACACTGTACATTTTTTTAGGTGAAAAATTCGATGTCGTCGGATCCACTCCAGTCTTTGGATTTCGTTAATACACATCTCAACACATAACCACAGGTGCGCACAAGTCGTAGGTACGCCTAGTTCGGCCGCTGTGGCAGTTGGAAGATGAGCCTTGGAAAGGCTCCAAAATCCTTACTATACACTGTAAATTTTTTTAGGTGAAAAATTCGATGTCGTCGGATCCACTCCAGTCTTTGGATTTCGTTAATACACATCTCAACACATAACCACAGGTGCGCACAGGTCGTAGGTACGCCTAGTTGGGCCGCTGTGGCAGTTGGAAGATGAGCCTTGGAAAGGCTCCAAAATCCTTACTATACACTGTACATTTTTTTAGGTGAAAAATTCGATGTCGTCGGATCCACTCCAGTCTTTGGATTTCGTTAATACACATCTCAACACATAACCACAGGTGCGCACAGGTCGTAGGTACGCCTAGTTCGGCCGCTGTGGCAGTTGGAAGATGAGCCATGGAAAGGCTCCAAAATCCTTACTATACACTGTACATTTTTTTAGGTGAAAAATTCGATGTCGTCGGATCCACTCCAGTCTTTGGATTTCGTTAATACACATCTCAACACATAACCACAGGTGCGCACAGGTCGTAGGTACGCCTAGTTCGGCCGCTGTGGCAGTTGGAAGATGAGCCATGGAAAGGCTCCAAAATCCTTACTATACACTGTACATTTTTTTAGGTGAAAAATTCGATGTCGTCGGATCCACTCCAGTCTTTGGATTTCGTTAATACACATCTCAACACATAACCACAGGTGCGCACAGGTCGTAGGTACGCCTAGTTGGGCCGCTGCGGCAGTTGGAAGATGAGCCTTGGAAAGGCTCCAAAATCCTTACTATACACTGTACGTTTTTTTAGGTGAAAAATTCGATGTCGTCGGATCCACTCCAGTCTTTGGATTTCGTTAATACACATCTCAACACATAACCACAGGTGCGCACAGGTCGTAGGTACGCCTAGTTCGGCCACTGTGGCAGTTGGAAGATGAGCCATGGAAAGGCTCCAAAATCCACTGTACATTTTTTTAGGTGAAAAATTCGATGTCGTCGGATCCACTCCAGTCTTTGGATTTCGTTAATACACATCTCAACACATAACCACAGGTGCGCATAGGTCGTAGGTACGCTTAGTTGGGCCGCTGTGGCAGTTGGAAGATGAGCCTTGGAAAGTCTCCAAAATCCTTACTATACACTGTACATTTTTTTAGGTGAAAAATTCGATGTCGTCGGATCCACTCCAGTCTTTGGATTTCGTTAATACACATCTCAACACATAACCACAGGTGCGCACAGGTCGTATGTACGCCTAGTTCGGCCGCTGTGGCAGTTGGAAGATGAGCCATGGAAAGGCTCCAAAATCCTTACTATACACTGTACATTTTTTTAGGTGAAAAATTCGATGTCGTCGGATTCACTCCAGTCTTTGGATTTCGTTAATACACATCTCAACACATAACCACAGGTGCGCACAGGTCGTATGTACGCCTAGTTCGGCCGCTGTGGCAGTTGGAAGATGAGCCATGGAAAGGCTCCAAAATCCTTACTATACACTGTACATTTTTTTAGGTGAAAAATTCGATGTCGTCGGATCCACTCCAGTCTTTGGATTTCGTTAATACACATCTCAACACATAACCACAGGTGCGCACAGGTCGTAGGTACGCCTAGTTCGGCCGCTGTGGCAGTTGGAAGATGAGCCTTGGAAAGGCTCCAAAATCCTTACTATACACTGTACATTTTTTTAGGTGAAAAATTCGATGTCGTCGGATCCACTCCAGTCTTTGGATTTCGTTAATACACATCTCAACACATAACCACAGGTGCGCACAGGTCGTATGTACGCCTAGTTCGGCCGCTGTGGCAGTTGGAAGATGAGCCATGGAAAGGCTCCAAAATCCTTACTATACACTGTACATTTTTTTAGGTGAAAAATTCGATGTCGTCGGATCCACTCCAGTCTTTGGATTTCGTTAATACACATCTCAACACATAACCACAGGTGCGCACAGGTCGTAGGTACGCCTAGTTCGGCCGCTGTGGCAGTTGGAAGATGAGCCTTGGAAAGGCTCCAAAATCCTTACTATACACTGTACATTTTTTTAGGTGAAAAATTCGATGTCGTCGGATCCACTCCAGTCTTTGGATTTCGTTAATACACATCTCAACACATAACCACAGGTGCGCACAGGTCGTAGGTACGCCTAGTTGGGCCGCTGTGGCAGTTGGAAGATGAGTCTTGGAAAGGCTTCAAAATCCTTACTATACACTGTACATTTTTTTAGGTGAAAAATTCGATGTCGTCGGATCCACTCCAGTCTTTGGATTTCGTTAATACACATCTCAACACATAACCACAGGTGTGCACAGGTCGTAGGTACGCCTAGTTCGGCCGCTGTGGCAGTTGGAAGATGAGCCATGGAAAGGCTCCAAAATCCTTACTATACACTGTACATTTTTTTAGGTGAAAAATTCGATGTCGTCGGATCCACTCCAGTCTTTGGATTTCGTTAATACACATCTCAACACATAACCACAGGTGCGCACAGGTCGTAGGTACGCCTAGTTCGGCCGCTGTGGCAGTTGGAAGATGAGCCATGGAAAGACTCCAAAATCCTTACTATACACTGTACATTTTTTTAGGTGAAAAATTCGATGTCGTCGGATCCACTCCAGTCTTTGGATTTCGTTAATACACATCTCAACACATAACCACAGGTGCGCACAGGTCGTAGGTACGCCTAGTTCGGCCGCTGTGGCAGTTGGAAGATGAGCCATGGAAAGGCTCCAAAATCCTTACTATACACTGTACATTTTTTTAGGTGAAAAATTCGATGTCGTCGGATCCACTCCAGTCTTTGGATTTCGTTAATACACATCTCAACACATAACCACAGGTGCGCATAGGTCGTAGGTACGCCTAGTTGGGCCGCTGTGGCAGTTGGAAGATGAGCCTTGGAAAGTCTCCAAAATCCTTACTATACACTGTACATTTTTTTAGGTGAAAAATTCGATGTCGTCGGATCCACTCCAGTCTTTGGATTTCGTTAATACACATCTCAACACATAACCACAGGTGTGCACAGGTCGTAGGTACGCCTAGTTCGGCCGCTGTGGCAGTTGGAAGATGAGCCATGGAAAGGCTCCAAAATCCTTACTATACACTGTACATTTTTTTAGGTGAAAAATTCGATGTCGTCGGATCCACTCCAGTCTTTGGATTTCGTTAATACACATCTCAACACATAACCACAGGTGCGCACAGGTCGTAGGTACGCCTAGTTCGGCCACTGTGGCAATTGGAAGATGAGCCATGGAAAGGCTCCAAAATCCACTGTACATTTTTTTAGGTGAAAAATTCGATGTCGTCGGATCCACTCCAGTCTTTGGATTTCGTTAATACACATCTCAACACATAACCACAGGTGCGCACAGGTCGTAGGTACGCCTAGTTGGGCCGCTGTGGCAGTTGGAAGATGAGCCATGGAAAGGCTCCAAAATCCTTACTATACACTGTACATTTTTTTAGGTGAAAAATTCGATGTCGTCGGATCCACTCCAGTCTTTGGATTTCGTTAATACACATCTCAACACATAACCACAGGTGCGCATAGGTCGTAGGTACGCCTAGTTGGGCCGCTGTGGCAGTTGGAAGATGAGCCTTGGAAAGTCTCCAAAATCCTTACTATACACTGTACATTTTTTTAGGTGAAAAATTCGATGTCGTCGGATCCACTCCAGTCTTTGGATTTCGTTAATACACATCTCAACACATAACCACAGGTGCGCACAGGTCGTAGGTACGCCTAGTTCGGCCGCTGTGGCAGTTGGAAGATGAGCCATGGAAAGGCTCCAAAATCCTTACTATACACTGTACATTTTTTTAGGTGAAAAATTCGATGTCGTCGGATCCACTCCAGTCTTTGGATTTCGTTAATACACATCTCAACACATAACCACAGGTGCGCACAGGTCGTAGGTACGCCTAGTTCGGCCGCTGTGGCAGTTGGAAGATGAGCCATGGAAAGACTCCAAAATCCTTACTATACACTGTACATTTTTTTAGGTGAAAAATTCGATGTCGTCGGATCCACTCCAGTCTTTGGATTTCGTTAATACACATCTCAACACATAACCACAGGTGCGCATAGGTCGTAGGTACGCCTAGTTGGGCCGCTGTGGCAGTTGGAAGATGAGCCTTGGAAAGTCTCCAAAATCCTTACTATACACTGTACATTTTTTTAGGTGAAAAATTCGATGTCGTCGGATCCACTCCAGTCTTTGGATTTCGTTAATACACATCTCAACACATAACCACAGGTGCGCACAGGTCGTAGGTACGAATAGTTCGGCCGCTGTGGCAGTTGGAAGATGAGCCATGGAAAGGCTCCAAAATCCTTACTATACACTGTACATTTTTTTAGGTGAAAAATTCGATGTCGTCGGATCCACTCCAGTCTTTGGATTTCGTTAATACACATCTCAACACATAACCACAGGTGCGCACAGGTCGTAGGTACGCCTAGTTCGGCCGCTGTGGCAGTTGGAAGATGAGCCTTGGAAAGGCTCCAAAATCCTTACTATACACTGTACATTTTTTTAGGTGAAAAATTCGATGTCGTCGGATCCACTCCAGTCTTTGGATTTCGTTAATACACATCTCAATCATAACCACAGGTGCGCACAGGTCGTAGGTACGCCTAGTTGGGCCGCTGCGGCAGTTGGAAGATGAGCCTTGGAAAGGCTCCAAAATCCTTACTATACACTGTACGTTTTTTTAGGTGAAAAATTCGATGTCGTCGGATCCACTCCAGTCTTTGGATTTCGTTAATACACATCTCAACACATAACCACAGGTGCGCACAGGTCGTAGGTACGCCTAGTTCGGCCGCTGTGGCAGTTGGAAGATGAGCCATGGAAAGGCTCCAAAATCCTTACTATACACTGTACATTTTTTTAGGTGAAAAATTCGATGTCGTCGGATCCACTCCAGTCTTTGGATTTCGTTAATACACATCTCAACACATAACCACAGGTGCGCACAGGTCGTAGGTACGCCTAGTTGGGCCGCTGTGGCAGTTGGAAGATGAGCCTTGGAAAGTCTCCAAAATCCTTACTATACACTGTACATTTTTTTAGGTGAAAAATTCGATGTCGTCGGATCCACTCCAGTCTTTGGATTTCGTTAATACACATCTCAACACATAACCACAGGTGCGCACAGGTCGTAGGTACGCCTAGTTCAGCCGCTGTGGCAGTTGGAAGATGAGCCATGGAAAGGCTCCAAAATCCTTACTATACACTGTACATTTTTTTAGGTGAAAAATTCGATGTCGTCGGATCCACTCCAGTCTTTGGATTTCGTTAATACACATCTCAACACATAACCACAGGTGCGCACAGGTCGTAGGTACGCCTAGTTGGGCCGCTGTGGCAGTTGGAAGATGAGTCTTGGAAAGGCTTCAAAATCCTTACTATACACTGTACATTTTTTTAGGTGAAAAATTCGATGTCGTCGGATCCACTCCAGTCTTTGGATTTCGTTAATACACATCTCAACACATAACCACAGGTGCGCATAGGTCGTAGGTACGCCTAGTTGGGCCGCTGTGGCAGTTGGAAGATGAGCCTTGGAAAGTCTCCAAAATCCTTACTATACACTGTACATTTTTTTAGGTGAAAAATTCGATGTCGTCGGATCCACTCCAGTCTTTGGATTTCGTTAATACACATCTCAACACATAACCACAGGTGCGCACAGGTCGTAGGTACGCCTAGTTGGGCCGCTGTGGCAGTTGGAAGATGAGCCATGGAAAGGCTCCAAAATCCTTACTATACACTGTACATTTTTTTAGGTGAAAAATTCGATGTCGTCGGATCCACTCCAGTCTTTGGATTTCGTTAATACACATCTCAACACATAACCACAGGTGCGCACAGGTCGTAGGTACGCCTAGTTGGGCCGCTGTGGCAGTTGGAAGATGAGTCTTGGAAAGGCTTCAAAATCCTTACTATACACTGTACATTTTTTTAGGTGAAAAATTCGATGTCGTCGGATCCACTCCAGTCTTTGGATTTCGTTAATACACATCTCAACACATAACCACAGGTGCGCATAGGTCGTAGGTACGCCTAGTTGGGCCGCTGTGGCAGTTGGAAGATGAGCCTTGGAAAGTCTCCAAAATCCTTACTATACACTGTACATTTTTTTAGGTGAAAAATTCGATGTCGTCGGATCCACTCCAGTCTTTGGATTTCGTTAATACACATCTCAACACATAACCACAGGTGCGCACAGGTCGTAGGTACGCCTAGTTCGGCCGCTGTGGCAGTTGGAAGATGAGCCATGGAAAGGCTCCAAAATCCTTACTATACACTGTACATTTTTTTAGGTGAAAAATTCGATGTCGTCGGATCCACTCCAGTCTTTGGATTTCGTTAATACACATCTCAACACATAACCACAGGTGCGCACAGGTCGTAGGTACGCCTAGTTCGGCCGCTGTGGCAGTTGGAAGATGAGCCTTGGAAAGGCTCCAAAATCCTTACTATACACTGTACATTTTTTTAGGTGAAAAATTCGATGTCGTCGGATCCACTCCAGTCTTTGGATTTCGTTAATACACATCTCAACACATAACCACAGGTGCGCACAGGTCGTAGGTACGCCTAGTTCGGCCACTGTGGCAGTTGGAAGATGAGCCATGGAAAGGCTCCAAAATCCACTGTACATTTTTTTAGGTGAAAAATTCGATGTCGTCGGATCCACTCCAGTCTTTGGATTTCGTTAATACACATCTCAACACATAACCACAGGTGCGCATAGGTCGTAGGTACGCCTAGTTGGGCCGCTGTGGCATTGGAAGATGAGCCTTGGAAAGTCTCCAAAATCCTTACTATACACTGTACAGTTTTTTAGGTGAAAAATTCGATGTCGTCGGATCCACTCCAGTCTTTGGATTTCGTTAATACACATCTCAACACATAACCACAGGTGCGCACAGGTCGTAGGTACGCCTAGTTCGGCCGCTGTGGCAGTTGGAAGATGAGCCATGGAAAGGCTCCAAAATCCTTACTATACACTGTACATTTTTTTAGGTGAAAAATTCGATGTCGTCGGATCCACTCCAGTCTTTGGATTTCGTTAATACACATCTCAACACATAACCACAGGTGCGCACAGGTCGTAGGTACGCCTAGTTGGGCCGCTGTGGCAGTTGGAAGATGAGCCTTGGAAAGGCTCCAAAATCCTTACTATACACTGTACATTTTTTTAGGTGAAAAATTCGATGTCGTCGGATCCACTCCAGTCTTTGGATTTCGTTAATACACATCTCAACACATAACCACAGGTGCGCACATGTCGTAGGTACGCCTAGTTGGGCCGCTGTGGCAGTTGGAAGATGAGTCTTGGAAAGGCTTCAAAATCCTTACTATACACTGTACATTTTTTTAGGTGAAAAATTCGATGTCGTCGGATCCACTCCAGTCTTTGGATTTCGTTAATACACATCTCAACACATAACCACAGGTGCGCACAGGTCGTAGGTACGCCTAGTTGGGCCGCTGTGGCAGTTGGAAGATGAGCCATGGAAAGGCTCCAAAATCCTTACTATACACTGTACATTTTTTAGGTGAAAAATTCGATGTCGTCGGATCCACTCCAGTCTTTGGATTTCGTTAATACACATCTCAACACATAACCACAGGTGCGCACAGGTCGTAGGTACGCCTAGTTGGGCCGCTGCGGCAGTTGGAAGATGAGCCTTGGAAAGGCTCCAAAATTATTACTATACACTGTACATTTTTTTAGGTGAAAAATTCGATGTCGTCGGATCCACTCCAGTCTTTGGATTTCGTTAATACACATCTCAACACATAACCACAGGTGCGCACAGGTCGTAGGTACGCCTAGTTGGGCCGCTGTGGCAGTTGGAAGATGAGCCATGGAAAGGCTCCAAAATCCTTACTATACACTGTACATTTTTTTAGGTGAAAAATTCGATGTCGTCGGATCCACTCCAGTCTTTGGATTTCGTTAATACACATCTCAACACATAACCACAGGTGCGCACAGGTCGTAGGTACGCCTAGGTCGGCCGCTGTGGCAGTTGGAAGATGAGCCTTGGAAAGGCTCCAAAATCCTTACTATACACTGTACATTTTTTTAGGTGAAAAATTCGGTGTTGTCGGATCCACTCCAGTCTTTGGATTTCGTTAATACACATCTCAACACATAACCACAGGTGCGCACAGGTCGTAGGTACGCCTAGTTGGGCCGCTGTGGCAGTTGGAAGATGAGCCTTGGAAAGGCTCCAAAATCCTTACTATACACTGTACATTTTTTTAGGTGAAAAATTCGATGTCGTCGGATCCACTCCAGTCTTTGGATTTCGTTAATACACATCTCAACACATAACCACAGGTGCGCACAGGTCGTAGGTACGCCTAGTTGGGTCGCTGTGGCAGTTGGAAGATGAGCCATGGAAAGGCTCCAAAATCCTTACTATACACTGTACATTTTTTTAGGTGAAAAATTCGATGTCGTCGGATCCACTCCAGTCTTTGGATTTCGTTAATACACATCTCAACACATAACCACAGGTGCGCACAGGTCGTAGGTACGCCTAGTTGGGCCGCTGTGGCAGTTGGAAGATGAGCCATGGAAAGGCTCCAAAATCCTTACTATACACTGTACATTTTTTTAGGTGAAAAATTCGATGTCGTCGGATCCACTCCAGTCTTTGGATTTCGTTAATACACATCTCAACACATAACCACAGGTGCGCACAGGTCGTAGGTACGCCTAGTTGGGCCGCTGTGGCAGTTGGAAGATGAGCCATGGAAAGGCTCCAAAATCCTTACTATACACTGTACATTTTTTTAGGTGAAAAATTCGATGTCGTCGGATCCACTCCAGTCTTTGGATTTCGTTAATACACATCTCAACACATAACCACAGGTGCGCACAGGTCGTAGGTACGCCTAGTTGGGCCGCTGTGGCAGTTGGAAGATGAGCCTTGGAAAGGCTCCAAAATCCTTACTATACACTGTACATTTTTTTAGGTGAAAAATTCGATGTCGTCGGATCCACTCCAGTCTTTGGATTTCGTTAATACACATCTCAACACATAACCACAGGTGCGCACAGGTCGTAGGTACGCCTAGTTGGGCCGCTGTGGCAGTTGGAAGATGAGCCATGGAAAGGCTCCAAAATCCTTACTATACACTGTACATTTTTTTAGGTGAAAAATTCGATGTCGTCGGATCCGCTCCAGTCTTTGGATTTCGTTAATACACATCTCAACACATAACCACAGGTGCGCACAGGTCGTAGGTACGCCTAGTTGGGCCGCTGTGGCAGTTGGAAGATGAGCCATGGAAAGGCTCCAAAATCCTTACTATACACTGCACATTTTTTTAGGTGAAAAATTCGATGTCGTCGGATCCACTCCAGTCTTTGGATTTCGTTAATACACATCTCAACACATAACCACAGGTGCGCACAGGTCGTAGGTACGCCTAGGTCGGCCGCTGTGGCAGTTGGAAGATGAGCCATGGAAAGGCTCCAAAATCCTCACTATACACTGTACATTTTTTTAGGTGAAAAATTCGATGTCGTCGGATCCACTCCAGTCTTTGGATTTCGTTAATACACATCTCAACACATAACCACAGGTGCGCTGTGGCAGTTGGAAGATGAGCCGTGGAAAGGCTCCAAAATCCTTACTATACACTGTACATTTTTTTAGGTGAAAAATTCGATGTCGTCGGATCCACTCCAGTCTTTGGATTTCGTTAATACACATCTCAACACATAACCACAGGTGCGCACAGGTCGTAGGTACGCCTAGTTGGGCCGCTGCGGCAGTTGGAAGATGAGCCTTGGAAAGGCTCCAAAATCCTTACTATACACTGTACATTTTTTTAGGTGAAAAATTCGATGTCGTCGGATCCACTCCAGTCTTTGGATTTCGTTAATACACATCTCAACACATAACCACAGGTGCGCACAGGTCGTAGGTACGCCTAGTTGGGCCGCTGCGGCAGTTGGAAGATGAGCCTTGGAAAGGCTCCAAAATCCTTACTATACACTGTACATTTTTTTAGGTGAAAAATTCGATGTCGTCGGATCCACTCCAGTCTTTGGATTTCGTTAATACACATCTCAACACATAACCACAGGTGCGCTGTGGCAGTTGGAAGATGAGCCGTGGAAAGGCTCCAAAATCCTTACTATACACTGTACATTTTTTTAGGTGAAAAATTCGATGTCGTCGGATCCACTCCAGTCTTTGGATTTCGTTAATACACATCTCAACACATAACCACAGGTGCGCACAGGTCGTAGGTACGCCTAGTTGGGCCGCTGCGGCAGTTGGAAGATGAGCCTTGGAAAGGCTCCAAAATCCTTACTATACACTGTACATTTTTTTAGGTGAAAAATTCGATGTCGTCGGATCCACTCCAGTCTTTGGATTTCGTTAATACACATCTCAACACATAACCACAGGTGCGCACAGGTCGTAGGTACGCCTAGTTGGGCCGCTGCGGCAGTTGGAAGATGAGCCTTGGAAAGGCTCCAAAATCCTTACTATACACTGTACATTTTTTTAGGTGAAAAATTCGATGTCGTCGGATCCACTCCAGTCTTTGGATTTCGTTAATACACATCTCAACACATAACCACAGGTGCGCACAGGTCGTAGGTACGCCTAGTTCGGCCGCTGTGGCAGTTGGAAGATGAGCCATGGAAAGGCTCCAAAATCCTTACTATACACTGTACATTTTTTTAGGTGAAAAATTCGATGTCGTCGGATCCACTCCAGTCTTTGGATTTCGTTAATACACATCTCAACACATAACCACAGGTGCGCACAGGTCGTAGGTACGCCTAGTTGGGCCGCTGTGGCAGTTGGAAGATGAGCCTTGGAAAGGCTCCAAAATCCTTACTATACACTGTACATTTTTTTAGGTGAAAAATTCGATGTCGTCGGGTCCACTCCAGTCTTTGGATTTCGTTAATACACATCTCAACACATAACCACAGGTGCGCACAGGTCGTAGGTACGCCTAGTTCGGCCGCTGTGGCAGTTGGAAGATGAGCCATGGAAAATCTCCAAAATCCTTACTATACACTGTACATTTTTTTAGGTGAAAAATTCGATGTCGTCGGATCCACTCCAGTCTTTGGATTTCGTTAATACACATCTCAACACATAACCACAGGTGCGCACAGGTCGTAGGTACGCCTAGTTCGGCCGCTGTGGCAGTTGGAAGATGAGCCATGGAAAGGCTCCAAAATCCTTACTATACACTGTACATTTTTTTAGATGAAAAATTCGATGTCGTCGGATCCACTCCAGTCTTTGGATTTCGTTAATACACATCTCAACACATAACCACAGGTGCGCACAGGTCGTAGGTACGCCTAGGTCGGCCGCTGTGGCAGTTGGAAGATGAGCCATGGAAAGGCTCCAAAATCCTCACTATACACTGTACATTTTTTTAGGTGAAAAATTCGATGTCGTCGGATCCACTCCAGTCTTTGGATTTCGTTAATACACATCTCAACACATAACCACAGGTGCGCACAGGTCGTAGGTACGCCTAGTTCGGCCGCTGTGGCAGTTGGAAGATGAGCCATGGAAAGGCTCCAAAATCCTTACTATACACTGTACATTTTTTTAGGTGAAAAATTCGATGTCGTCGGATCCACTCCAGTCTTTGGATTTCGTTAATACACATCTCAACACATAACCACAGGTGCGCACAGGTCGTAGGTACGCCTAGGTCGGCCGCTGTGGCAGTTGGAAGATGAGCCATGGAAAGGCTCCAAAATCCTCACTATACACTGTACATTTTTTTAGGTGAAAAATTCGATGTCGTCGGATCCACTCCAGTCTTTGGATTTCGTTAATACACATCTCAACACATAACCACAGGTGCGCACAGGTCGTAGGTACGCCTAGTTGGGCCGCTGTGGCAGTTGGAAGATGAGCCTTGGAAAGGCTCCAAAATCCTTACTATACACTGTACATTTTTTTAGGTGAAAAATTCGATGTCGTCGGATCCACTCCAGTCTTTGGATTTCGTTAATACACATCTCAACACATAACCACAGGTGCGCACAAGTCGTAGGTACGCCTAGTTGGGCCGCTGTGGCAGTTGGGAGATGAGCCTTGGAAAGGCTCCAAAAGCCTTACTATACACTGTACATTTTTTTAGGTGAAAAATTCGATGTCGTCGGATCCACTCCAGTCTTTGGAGTTCGTTAATACACATCTCAACATATAACCACAGGTGGGCGCAGGTCGTAGGTACGCCTAGGTCGGCCGCTGTGGCAGTTGGAAGATGAGCCATGGAAAGGCTCCAAAATCCTTACTATACACTGTACATTTTTTTAGGTGAAAAATTCGATGTCGTCGGATCCACTCCAGTCTTTGGATTTCGTTAATACACATCTCAACACATAACCACAGGTGCGCACAGGTCGTAGGTACGCCTAGTTGGGCCGCTGTGGCAGTTGGAAGATGAGCCTTGGAAAGGCTCCAAAATCCTTACTATACACTGTACATTTTTTTAGGTGAAAAATTCGATGTCGTCGGATCCACTCCAGTCTTTGGATTTCGTTAATACACATCTCAACACATAACCACAGGTGCGCACAGGTCGTAGGTACGCCTAGTTGGGCCGCTGTGGCAGTTTTGAAGATGAGCCTTGGAAAGGCTCCAAAATCCTTACTATACACTGTACATTTTTTTAGGTGAAAAATTCGATGTCGTCGGATCCACTCAACACATAACCACAGGTGCGCACAGGTCGTAGGTACGCCTAGTTGGGCCGCTGTGGCAGTTGGAAGATGAGCCTTGGAAAGGCTCCAAAATCCTTACTATACACTGTACATTTTTTTAGGTGAAAAATTCGATGTCGTCGGATCCACTCCAGTCTTTGGATTTCGTTAATACACATCTCAACACATAACCACAGGTGCGCACAGGTCGTAGGTACGCCTAGTTGGGCCGCTGTGGCAGTTGGAAGATGAGCCTTGGAAAGGCTCCAAAATCCTTACTATACACTGTACATTTTTTTAGGTGAAAAATTCGATGTCGGCGGATCCACTCCAGTCTTTGGATTTCGTTAATACACATCTCAACACATAACCACAGGTGCGCACAGGTCGTAGGTACGCCTAGTTGGGCCGCTGTGGCAGTTGGAAGATGAGCCTTGGAAAGGCTCCAAAATCCTTACTATACACTGTACATTTTTTTAGGTGAAAAATTCGATGTCGTCGGATCCACTCCAGTCTTTGGATTTCGTTAATACACATCTCAACACATAACCACAGGTGCGCACAAGTCGTAGGTACGCCTAGTTGGGCCGCTGTGGCAGTTGGAAGATGAGCCCTGGAAAGGCTCCAAAATCCTTACTATACACTGTACATTTTTTTAGGTGAAAAATTCGATGTCGTCGGATCCACTCCAGTCTTTGGATTTCGTTAATACACATCTCAACACATAACCACAGGTGCGCACAGGTCGTAGGTACGCCTAGTTGGGCCGCTGTGGCAGTTGGAAGATGAGCCTTGGAAAGGCTCCAAAATCCTTACTATACACTGTACATTTTTTTAGGTGAAAAATTCGATGTCGTCGGATCCACTCCAGTCTTTGGATTTCGTTAATACACATCTCAACACATAACCACAGGTGCGCACAGGTCGTAGGTACGCCTAGTTGGGCCGCTGTGGCAGTTGGAAGATGAGCCTTGGAAAGGCTCCAAAATCCTTACTATACACTGTACATTTTTTTAGGTGAAAAATTCGATGTCGTCGGATCCACTCCAGTCTTTGGATTTCGTTAATACACATCTCAACACATAACCACAGGTGCGCACAGGTCGTAGGTACGCCTAGTTGGGCCGCTGTGGCAGTTGGAAGATGAGCCTTGGAAAGGCTCCAAAATCCTTACTATACACTGTACATTTTTTTAGGTGAAAAATTCGATATCGTCGGATCCACTCCAGTCTTTGGATTTCGTTAATACACATATCAACAGGTGCGCACAGGTCGTAGCTACGCCTAGTTGGGCCGCTGTGGAAGTTGGAAGATGAGCCTTGGAAAGGCTCCAAAATCCTTACTATACACTGTACATTTTTTTAGGTGAAAAATTCGATGTCGTCGGATCCACTCCAGTCTTTGGATTTCGTTAATACACATCTCAACACATAACCACAGGTGCGCACAGGTCGTAGGTACGCCTAGTTGGGCCGCTGTGGCAGTTGGAAGATGAGCCTTGGAAAGGCTCCAAAATCCTTACTATACACTGTACATTTTTTTAGGTGAAAAATTCGATGTCGTCGGATCCACTCCAGTCTTTGGATTTCGTTAATACACATCTCAACACATAACCACAGGTGCGCACAGGTCGTAGGTACGCCTAGTTGGGCCGCTGTGGCAGTTGGAAGATGAGCCCTGGAAAGGCTCCAAAATCCTTAATATACACTGTACATTTTTTTAGGTGAAAAATTCGATGTCGTCGGATCCACTCCAGTCTTTGGATTTCGTTAATGCACATCTCAACACATAACCACAGGTGCGCACAGGTCGTAGGTACGCCTAGTTGGGCCGCTGTGGCAGTTGGAAGATGAGCCTTGGAAAGGCTCCAAAATCCTTACTATACACTGTACATTTTTTTAGGTGAAAAATTCGATGTCGTCGGATCCACTCCAGTCTTTGGATTTCGTTAATACACATCTCAACACATAACCACAGGTGCGCACAGGTCGTAGGTACGCCTAGTTGGGCCACTGCGGCAGTTGGAAGATGAGCCTTGGAAAGGCTCCAAAATCCTTACTATACACTGTACATTTTTTTAGGTGAAAAATTCGATGTCGTCGGATCCACTCCAGTCTTTGGATTTCGTTAATACACATCTCAACACATAACCACAGGTGCGCACAGGTCGTAGGTACGCCTAGTTGGGCCGCTGTGGCAGTTGGAAGATGAGCCTTGGAAAGGCTCCAAAATCCTTACTATACACTGTACATTTTTTTAGGTGAAAAATTCGATGTCGTCGGATCCACTCCAGTCTTTGGATTTCGTTAATACACATCTCAACACATAACCACAGGTGCGCACAGGTCGTAGGTACGCCTAGTTGGGCCGCTGTGGCAGTTGGAAGATGAGCCTTGGAAAGGCTCCAAAATCCTTACTATACACTGTACATTTTTTTAGGTGAAAAATTCGATGTCGTCGGATCCACTCCAGTCTTTGGATTTCGTTAATACACATCTCAACACATAACCACAGGTGCGCACAGGTCGTAGGTACGCCTAGTTGGGCCGCTGTGGCAGTTGGAAGATGAGCCCTGGAAAGGCTCCAAAATCCTTAATATACACTGTACATTTTTTTAGGTGAAAAATTCGATGTCGTCGGATCCACTCCAGTCTTTGGATTTCGTTAATGCACATCTCAACACATAACCACAGGTGCGCACAGGTCGTAGGTACGCCTAGTTGGGCCGCTGTGGCAGTTGGAAGATGAGCCTTGGAAAGGCTCCAAAATCCTTACTATACACTGTACATTTTTTTAGGTGAAAAATTCGATGTCGTCGGATCCACTCCAGTCTTTGGATTTCGTTAATACACATCTCAACACATAACCACAGGTGCGCACAGGTCGTAGGTACGCCTAGTTGGGCCACTGCGGCAGTTGGAAGATGAGCCTTGGAAAGGCTCCAAAATCCTTACTATACACTGTACATTTTTTTAGGTGAAAAATTCGATGTCGTCGGATCCACTCCAGTCTTTGGATTTCGTTAATACACATCTCAACACATAACCACAGGTGCGCACAGGTCGTAGGTACGCCTAGTTGGGCCGCTGTGGCAGTTGGAAGATGAGCCATGGAAAGGCTCCAAAATCCTTACTATACACTGTACATTTTTTTAGGTGAAAAATTCGATGTCGTCGGTTCCACTCCAGTCTTTGGATTTCGTTAATACACATCTCAACACATAACCACAGGTGCGCACAGGTCGTAGGTACGCTTAGTTGGGCCGCTGTGGCAGTTCGAAGATGAGCCTTGGAAAGGCTCCAAAATCCTTACTATACACTGTACATTTTTTTAGGTGAAAAATTCGATGTCGTCGGATCCACTCCAGTCTTTGGATTTCGTTAATACACATCTCAACACATAACCACAGGTGCGCACAGGTCGTAGGTACGCTTAGTTGGGCCGCTGTGGCAGTTGGAAGATGAGCCTTGGAAAGGCTCCAAAATCCTTACTATACACTGTACATTTTTTTAGGTGAAAAATTCGATGTCGTCGGATCCACTCCAGTCTTTGGATTTCGTTAATACACATCTCAACACATAACCACAGGTGCGCACAGGTCGTAGGTACGCTTAGTTGGGCCGCTGTGGCAGTTGGAAGATGAGCCTTGGAAAGGCTCCAAAATCCTTACTATACACTATACATTTTTTTAGGTGAAAAATTCGATGTCGTCGGATCCACTCCAGTCTTTGGATTTCGTTAATACACATCTCAACACATAACCACAGGTGCGCACAGGTCGTAGGTACGCCTAGTTGGGCCGCTGTGGCAGTTGGAAGATGAGCCATGGAAAGGCTCCAAAATCCTTACTATACACTGTACATTTTTTTAGGTGAAAAATTCGATGTCGTCGGATCCACTCCAGTCTTTGGATTTCGTTAATACACATCTCAACACATAACCACAGGTGCGCACAGGTCGTAGGTACGCTTAGTTGGGCCGCTGTGGCAGTTGGAAGATGAGCCTTGGAAAGGCTCCAAAATCCTTACTATACACTGTACATTTTTTTAGGTGAAAAATTCGATGTCGTCGGATCCACTCCAGTCTTTGGATTTCGTTAATACACATCTCAACACATAACCACAGGTGCGCACAGGTCGTAGGTACGCTTAGTTGGGCCGCTGTGGCAGTTGGAAGATGAGCCTTGGAAAGGCTCCAATATCCTTACTATACACTGTACATTTTTTTAGGTGAAAAATTCGATGTCGTCGGATCCACTCCAGTCTTTGGATTTCGTTAATACACATCTCAACACATAACCACAGGTGCGCACAGGTCGTAGGTACGCTAGTTGGGCCGCTGTGGCAGTTGGAAGATGAGCTTGGAAAGGCTCCAAAATCCTTACTATACACTGTACATTTTTTTAGGTGAAAAATTCGATGTCGTCGGATCCACTCCAGTCTTTGGATTTCGTTAATACACATCTCAACACATAACCACAGGTGCGCACAGGTCGTAGGTACGCTTAGTTGGGCCGCTGTGGCAGTTGGAAGATGAGCCTTGGAAAGGCTCCAAAATCCTTACTATACACTGTACATTTTTTTAGGTGAAAAATTCGATGTCGTCGGATCCACTCCAGTCTTTGGATTTCGTTAATACACATCTCAACACATAACCACAGGTGCGCACAGGTCGTAGGTACGCTAGTTGGGCCGCTGTGGCAGTTGGAAGATGAGCCTTGGAAAGGCTCCAAAATCCTTACTATACACTGTACATTTTTTTAGGTGAAAAAATTCGATGTCGTCGGATCCACTCCAGTCTTTGGATTTCGTTAATACACATCTCAACACATAACCACAGGTGCGCACAGGTCGTAGGTACGCTTAGTTGGGCCGCTGTGGCAGTTGGAAGATGAGCCTTGGAAAGGCTCCAAATCCTTACTATACACTGTACATTTTTTTAGGTGAAAAATTCGATGTCGTCGGATCCACTCCAGTCTTTGGATTTCGTTAATACACATCTCAACACATAACCACAGGTGCGCACAGGTCGTAGGTACGCCGCTGTGGCAGTTGGAAGATGAGCCTTGGAAAGGCTCCAAAATCCTTACTATACACTATACATTTTTTTAGGTGAAAAATTCGATGTCGTCGGATCCACTCCAGTCTTTGGATTTCGTTAATACACATCTCAACACATAACCACAGGTGCGCACAGGTCGTAGGTACGCTTAGTTGGGCCGCTGTGGCAGTTGGAAGATGAGCCTTGGAAAGGCTCCAAAATCCTTACTATACACTGTACATTTTTTTAGGTGAAAAATTCGATGTCGTCGGATCCACTCCAGTCTTTGGATTTCGTTAATACACATCTCAACACATAACCACAGGTGCGCACAGGTCGTAGGTTACGCCTAGTTGGGCCGCTGCGGCAGTTGGAAGATGAGCCTTGGAAAGGCTCCAAAATCCTTACTATACACTGTACATTTTTTTAGGTGAAAAATTCGATGTCGTCGGATCCACTCCAGTCTTTGGATTTCGTTAATACACATCTCAACACATAACCACAGGTGCGCACAGGTCGTAGGTACGCTTAGTTGGTCCGCTGTGGCAGTTGGAAGATGAGCCTTGGAAAGGCTCCAAAATCCTTACTATACACTATACATTTTTTTAGGTGAAAAATTCGATGTCGTCGGATCCACTCCAGTCTTTGGATTTCGTTAATACACATCTCAACACATAACCACAGGTGCGCACAGGTCGTAGGTAGGCTTAGTTGGGCCGCTGTGGCAGTTGGAAGATGAGCCTTGGAAAGGCTCCAAAATCCTTACTATACACTGTACATTTTTTTAGGTGAAAAATTCGATGTCGTCGGATCCACTCCAGTCTTTGGATTTCGTTAATACACATCTCAACACATAACCACAGGTGCGCACAGGTCGTAGGTACGCTTAGTTGGGCCGCTGTGGCAGTTGGAAGATGAGCCTTGGAAAGGCTCCAAAATCCTTACTATACACTATACATTTTTTTAGGTGAAAAATTCGATGTCGTCGGATCCACTCCAGTCTTTGGATTTCGTTAATACACATCTCAACACATAACCACAGGTGCGCACAGGTCGTAGGTACGCTTAGTTGGGCCGCTGTGGCAGTTGGAAGATGAGCCTTGGAAAGGCTCCAAAATCCTTACTATACACTATACATTTTTTTAGGTGAAAAATTCGATGTCGTCGGATCCACTCCAGTCTTTGGATTTCGTTAATACACATCTCAACACATAACCACAGGTGCGCACAGGTCGTAGGTACGCTTAGTTGGGCCGCTGTGGCAGTTGGAAGATGAGCCTTGGAAAGGCTCCAAAATCCTTACTATACACTGTACATTTTTTTAGGTGAAAAATTCGATGTCGTCGGATCCACTCCAGTCTTTGGATTTCGTTAATACACATCTCAACACATAACCACAGGTGCGCACAGGTCGTAGGTACGCTTAGTTGGGCCGCTGTGGCAGTTGGAAGATGAGCCTTGGAAAGGCTCCAAAATCCTTACTATACACTGTACATTTTTTTAGGTGAAAAATTCGATGTCGTCGGATCCACTCCAGTCTTTGGATTTCGTTAATACACATCTCAACACATAACCACAGGTGCGCACAGGTCGTAGGTACGCTTAGTTGGGCCGCTGTGGCAGTTGGAAGATGAGCCTTGGAAAGGCTCCAAAATCCTTACTATACACTGTACATTTTTTTATTTCGATGTCGTCGGATCCACTCCAGTCTTTGGATTTCGTTAATACACATCTCAACACATAACCACAGGTGCGCACAGGTCGTAGGTACGCTTAGTTGGGCCGCTGTGGCAGTTGGAAGATGAGCCTTGGAAAGGCTCCAAAATCCTTACTATACACTGTACATTTTTTTAGGTGAAAAATTCGATGTCGTCGGATCCACTCCAGTCTTTGGATTTCGTTAATACACATCTCAACACATAACCACAGGTGCGCACAGGTCGTAGGTACGCTTAGTTGGGCCGCTGTGGCAGTTGGAAGATGAGCCTTGGAAAGGCTCCAAAATCCTTACTATACACTGTACATTTTTTTAGGTGAAAAATTCGATGTCGTCGGATCCACTCCAGTCTTTGGATTTCGTTAATACACATCTCAACACATAACCACAGGTGCGCACAGGTCGTAGGTACGCTTAGTTGGGCCGCTGTGGCAGTTGGAAGATGAGCCTTGGAAAGGCTCCAAAATCCTTACTATACACTATACATTTTTTTAGGTGAAAAATTCGATGTCGTCGGATCCACTCCAGTCTTTGGATTTCGTTAATACACATCTCAACACATAACCACAGGTGCGCACAGGTCGTAGGTACGCTTAGTTGGGCCGCTGTGGCAGTTGGAAGATGAGCCTTGGAAAGGCTCCAAAATCCTTACTATACACTGTACATTTTTTTAGGTGAAAAATTCGATGTCGTCGGATCCACTCCAGTCTTTGGATTTCGTTAATACACATCTCAACACATAACCACAGGTGCGCACAGGTCGTAGGTACGCCTAGTTGGGCCGCTGCGGCAGTTGGAAGATGAGCCTTGGAAAGGCTCCAAAATCCTTACTATACACTGTACATTTTTTTAGGTGAAAAATTCGATGTCGTCGGATCCACTCCAGTCTTTGGATTTCGTTAATACACATCTCAACACATAACCACAGGTGCGCACAGGTCGTAGGTACGCTTAGTTGGTCCGCTGTGGCAGTTGGAAGATGAGCCTTGGAAAGGCTCCAAAATCCTTACTATACACTATACATTTTTTTAGGTGAAAAATTCGATGTCGTCGGATCCACTCCAGTCTTTGGATTTCGTTAATACACATCTCAACACATAACCACAGGTGCGCACAGGTCGTAGGTAGGCTTAGTTGGGCCGCTGTGGCAGTTGGAAGATGAGCCTTGGAAAGGCTCCAAAATCCTTACTATACACTGTACATTTTTTTAGGTGAAAAATTCGATGTCGTCGGATCCACTCCAGTCTTTGGATTTCGTTAATACACATCTCAACACATAACCACAGGTGCGCACAGGTCGTAGGTACGCTTAGTTGGGCCGCTGTGGCAGTTGGAAGATGAGCCTTGGAAAGGCTCCAAAATCCTTACTATACACTATACAATTTTTTAGGTGAAAAATTCGATGTCGTCGGATCCACTCCAGTCTTTGGATTTCGTTAATACACATCTCAACACATAACCACAGGTGCGCACAGGTCGTAGGTACGCTTAGTTGGGCCGCTGTGGCAGTTGGAAGATGAGCCTTGGAAAGGCTCCAAAATCCTTACTATACACTATACATTTTTTTAGGTGAAAAATTCGATGTCGTCGGATCCACTCCAGTCTTTGGATTTCGTTAATACACATCTCAACACATAACCACAGGTGCGCACAGGTCGTAGGTACGCTTAGTTGGGCCGCTGTGGCAGTTGGAAGATGAGCCTTGGAAAGGCTCCAAAATCCTTACTATACACTGTACATTTTTTTAGGTGAAAAATTCGATGTCGTCGGATCCACTCCAGTCTTTGGATTTCGTTAATACACATCTCAACACATAACCACAGGTGCGCACAGGTCGTAGGTACGCTTAGTTGGGCCGCTGTGGCAGTTGGAAGATGAGCCTTGGAAAGGCTCCAAAATCCTTACTATACACTGTACATTTTTTTAGGTGAAAAATTCGATGTCGTCGGATCCACTCCAGTCTTTGGATTTCGTTAATACACATCTCAACACATAACCACAGGTGCGCACAGGTCGTAGGTACGCTTAGTTGGGCCGCTGTGGCAGTTGGAAGATGAGCCTTGGAAAGGCTCCAAAATCCTTACTATACACTGTACATTTTTTTATTTCGATGTCGTCGGATCCACTCCAGTCTTTGGATTTCGTTAATACACATCTCAACACATAACCACAGGTGCGCACAGGTCGTAGGTACGCTTAGTTGGGCCGCGTGGCAGTTGGAAGATGAGCCTTGGAAAGGCTCCAAAATCCTTACTATACACCTGTACATTTTTTTAGGTGAAAAATTCGATGTCGTCGGATCCACTCCAGTCTTTGGATTTCGTTAATACACATCTCAACACATAACCACAGGTGCGCACAGGTCGTAGGTACGCTTAGTTGGGCCGCTGTGGCAGTTGGAAGATGAGCCTTGGAAAGGCTCCAAATCCTTACTATACACTGTACATTTTTTTAGGTGAAAAATTCGATGTCGTCGGATCCACTCCAGTCTTTGGATTTCGTTAATACACATCTCAACACATAACCCCAGGTGCGCACAGGTCGTAGGTACGCTTAGTTGGGCCGCTGTGGCAGTTGGAAGATGAGCCTTGGAAAGGCTCAAAATCCTTACTATACACTATACATTTTTTAGGTGAAAAATCGATGTCGTCGGATCCACTCCAGTCTTGGATTTCGTTAATACACATCTCAACACATAACCACAGGTGCGCACAGGTCGTAGGTACGCCTAGTTGGGCCGCTGTGGCAGTTGGAAGATGAGCCATGGAAAGGCTCCAAAATCCTTACTATACACTGTACATTTTTTTAGGTGAAAAATTCGATGTCGTCGGATCCACTCCAGTCTTTGGATTTCGTTAATACACATCTTAACACATAACCACAGGTGCGCACAGGTCGTAGGTACGCTTAGTTGGGCGCTGTGGCAGTTGGAAGATGAGCCTTGGAAAGGCTCCAAAATCCTTACTATACACTGTACATTTTTTTAGGTGAAAAATTCGATGTCGTCGGATCCACTCCAGTCTTTGGATTTCGTTAATACACATCTCAACACATAACCACAGGTGCGCACAGGTCGTAGGTACGCTTAGTTGGGCCGCTGTGGCAGTTGGAAGATGAGCCTTGGAAAGGCTCCAAAATCCTTACTATACACTGTACATTTTTTTAGGTGAAAAATTCGATGTCGTCGGATCCACTCCAGTCTTTGGATTTCGTTAATACACATCTCAACACATAACCACAGGTGCGCACAGGTCGTAGGTACGCTTAGTTGGGCCGCTGTGGCCAGTTGGAAGATGAGCCTTGGAGAAGGCTCCAAATCCTTACTATACACTGTACATTTTTTAGGTGAAAAATTCGATGTCGTCGGATCCACTCCAGTCTTTGGATTTCGTTAATACACATCTCAACACATAACCACAGGTGCGCACAGCTGTGCGCACCTGTGGCAGTTGGAAGATGAGCCTTGGAAAGGCTCCAAAATCCTTACTATACACTATACATTTTTTTAGGTGAAAAATTCGATGTCGTCGGATCCACTCCAGTCTTTGGATTTCGTTAATACACATCTCAACACATAACCACAGGTGCGCACAGGTCGTAGGTACGCTTAGTTGGGCCGCTGTGGGCAGTTGGGAAGATGAGCCTTGAAAGGCTCCAAATCCTTACTATACACTGTACATTTTTTTTAGGTGAAAAATTCGATGTCGTCGGATCCACTCCAGTCTTTGGATTTCGTTAATACACATCTCACACATAACCACAGGTGCGCACAGGTCGTAGGTACGCTTAGTTGGGCCGCTGTGGCAGTTGGAAGATGAGCCTTGGAAAGGCTCCAAAATCCTTACTATACACTGTACATTTTTTTAGGTGAAAAATTCGATGTCGTCGGATCCACTCCAGTCTTTGGATTTCGTTAATACACATCTCAACACATAACCACAGGTGCGCACAGGTCGTAGGTACGCTTAGTTGGGCCGCTGTGGCAGTTGGGAAGATGAGCCATGGAAAGGCTCCAAAATCCTTACTATACACTGTACATTTTTTAGGTGAAAAATTCGATGTCGTCGGATCCACTCCAGTCTTTGGATTTCGTTAATACACATCTCAACACATAACCACAGGTGCGCACAGGTCGTAGGTACCGCTTAGTTGGGCCGCTGTGGCAGTTGGAAGATGAGCCTTGGAAAGGCTCCAAAATCCTTACTATACACTGTACATTTTTTTAGGTGAAAAATTCGATGTCGTCGGATCCACTCCAGTCTTGGATTTCGTTAATACACATCTCAACACATAACCACAGGTGCGCACAGGTCGTAGGTACGCTTAGTTGGGCCGCTGTGGCAGTTGGAAGATGAGCCTTGGAAAGGCTCCAAAATCCTTACTATACACTGTACATTTTTTTAGGTGAAAAATTCGATGTCGTCGGATCCACTCCAGTCTTTGGATTTCGTTAATACACATCTCAACACATAACCACAGGTGCGCACAGGTCGTAGGTACGCTTAGTTGGGCCGATGTGGCAGTTGGAAGATGAGCCTTGGAAAGGCTCCAAAATCCTTACTATACACTGTACATTTTTTTAGGTGAAAAATTCGATGTCGTCGGATCCACTCCAGTCTTTGGATTTCGTTAATACACATCTCAACACATAACCACAGGTGCGCACAGGTCGTAGGTACGCTTAGTTGGGCCGCTGTGGCAGTTGGAAGATGAGCCTTGAAAGGCTCCAAAATCCTTACTATACACTATACATGTTTTTAGGTGAAAAATTCGATGTCCGTCGGATCCACTCCAGTCTTTGGATTTCGTTAATACACATCTCAACACATAACCACAGGTGCGCACAGGTCCGTAGGTACGCTTAGTTGGGCCGCTGTGGCAGTTGGAAGATGAGCCTTGGAAAGGCTCCAAAATCCTTACTATACACTGTACATTTTTTTAGGTGAAAAATTCGATGTCGTCGGATCCACTCCAGTCTTTGGATTTCGTTAATACACATCTCAACACATAACCACAGGTGCGCACAGGTCGTAGGTACGCTTAGTTGGGCCGCTGTGGCAGTTGGAAAGATGAGCCTTGGAAAGGCTCCAAAATCCTTACTATACACTATACATTTTTTTAGGTGAAAAATTCGATGTCGTCGGATCCACTCAGTCTTTGGATTTCGTTAATACACATCTCACCACATAACCACAGGTGCGCACAGGTCGTAGGTACGCTTAGTGGGCCGCTGTGGCAGTTGGAAGATGAGCCCTTAAAGGCTCCAAAATCCTTACTATACACTGTACATTTTTTTAGGTGAAAAATTTCGATGTCGTCGGATCCACTCCAGTCTTTGGATTTCGTTAATACACATCTCAACACATAACCACAGGTGCGCACAGGTCGTAGGTACGCCTAGTTGGGCCGCTGCGGCAGTTGGAAGATGAGCCTTGAAAGGCTCCAAAATCCTTACTATACACTGTACATTTTTTTAGGTGAAAAATTCGATGTCGTCGGATCCACTCCAGTCTTTGGATTTCGTTAATACACATCTCAACACATAACCACAGGTGCGCACAGGTCGTAGGTACGCTTAGTTGGTCCGCTGTGGCAGTTGGAAGATGAGCCTTGGAAAGGCTCCCAAAATCCTTACTATACACTATACATTTTTTAGGTGAAAAATTCGATGTCGTCGGATCCACTCCAGTCTTTGGATTTCGTTAATACACATCTCAACACATAACCACAGGGTGCGCACAGGTCGTAGGTAGGCTTAGTTGGGCCGCTGTGGCAGTTGGAAGATGAGCCTTGGAAAGGCTCCAAAATCCTTACTATACACTGTACATTTTTTTAGGTGAAAAATTCGATGTCGTCGGATCCACTCCAGTCTTTGATTTCGTTAATACACATCTCAACACATAACCACAGGTGCGCACAGGTCGTAGGTACGCTTAGTTGGGCCGCTGTGGCAGTTGGAAGATGAGCCTTGGAAAGGCTCCAAAATCCTTACTATACACTATACATTTTTTAGGTGAAAAATCTCGATGTCGTCGGATCCACTCCAGTCTTTGGATTCGTTAATACACATCTCAACACATAACCACAGGTGCGCACAGGTCGTAGGTACGCTTAGTTGGGCCGCTGTGGCAGTTGGAAGATGAGCCTTGGAAAGGCTCCAAAATCCTTACTATACACTGTACATTTTTTTAGGTGAAAAATTCGATGTCGTCGGGATCCACTCCAGTCTTGGATTTCGTTAATACACATCTCAACACATAACCACAGGTGCGCACAGGTCGTAGGTACGCCTAGTTGGGCCGCTGCGGCAGTTGGAAGATGAGCCTTGGAAGGCTCCAAAATCCTTACTATACACTGTACATTTTTTAGGTGAAAAATTCGATGTTGTCGGATCCACTCCAGTCTTTGGATTTCGTTAATACACATCTCAACACATAACCACAGGTGCGCACAGGTCGTAGGTACGCTTAGTTGGGCCGCTGTGGCAGTTGGAAGATGAGCCTTGGAAAGGCTCCAAAATCCTTACTATACACTGTACATTTTTTTAGGTGAAAAATTCGATGTCGTCGGATCCACTCCAGTCTTTGGATTTCGTTAATACACATCTCAACACATAACCACAGGTGCGCACAGGTCGTAGGTACGCTTAGTTGGGCCGCTGTGGCAGTTGGAAGATGAGCCTTGGAAAGGCTCCAAAATCCTTACTATACACTATACATTTTTTTAGGTGAAAAATTCGATGTCGTCGTCGGATCCACTCCAGTCTTTGGATTTCGTTAATACACATCTCAACACATAACCACAGGTGCGCACAGGTCGTAGGTACGCTTAGTTGGGCCGCTGTGGCAGTTGGAAGATGAGCCTTGGAAAGGCTCCAAAATCCTTACTATACACTGTACATTTTTTTAGGTGAAAAATTCGATGTCGTCGGATCCACTCCAGTCTTTGGATTTCGTTAATACACATCTCAACACATAACCACAGGTGCGCACAGGTCGTAGGTACGCTTAGTTGGGCCGCTGTGGCAGTTGGAAGATGAGCCTTGGAAAGGCTCCAAAATCCTTACTATACACTGTACATTTTTTTAGGTGAAAAATTCGATGTCGTCGGATCCACTCCAGTCTTTGGATTTCGTTAATACACATCTCAACACATAACCACAGGTGCGCACAGGTCGTAGGTACGCCTAGTTGGGCCGCTGCGGCAGTTGGAAGATGAGCCTTGGAAAGGCTCCAAAATCCTTACTATACACTGTACATTTTTTTAGGTGAAAAATTCGATGTCGTCGGATCCACTCCAGTCTTTGGATTTCGTTAATACACATCTCAACACATAACCACAGGTGCGCACAGGTCGTAGGTACGCTTAGTTGGGCCGCTGTGGCAGTTGGAAGATGAGCCTTGGAAAGGCTCCAAAATCCTTACTATACACTATACATTTTTTTAGGTGAAAAATTCGATGTCGTCGGATCCACTCCAGTCTTTGGATTTCGTTAATACACATCTCAACACATAACCACAGGTGCGCACAGGTCGTAGGTACGCTTAGTTGGGCCGCTGTGGCAGTTGGAAGATGAGCCTTGGAAAGGCTCCAAAATCCTTACTATACACTATACATTTTTTTAGGTGAAAAATTCGATGTCGTCGGATCCACTCCAGTCTTTGGATTTCGTTAATACACATCTCAACACATAACCACAGGTGCGCACAGGTCGTAGGTACGCCTAGTTGGGCCGCTGCGGCAGTTGGAAGATGAGCCTTGGAAAGGCTCCAAAATCCTTACTATACACTGTACATTTTTTTAGGTGAAAAATTCGATGTCGTCGGATCCACTCCAGTCTTTGGATTTCGTTAATACACATCTCAACACATAACCACAGGTGCGCACAGGTCGTAGGTACGCCTAGTTGGGCCGCTGCGGCAGTTGGAAGATGAGCCTTGGAAAGGCTCCAAAATCCTTACTATACACTGTACATTTTTTTAGGTGAAAAATTCGATGCGCACAGGTCGTAGGTACGCCTAGTTGGGCCGCTGCGGCAGTTGGAAGATGAGCCTTGGAAAGGCTCCAAAATCCTTACTATACACTGTACATTTTTTTAGGTGAAAAATTCGATGTCGTCGGATCCACTCCAGTCTTTGGATTTCGTTAATACACATCTCAACACATAACCACAGGTGCGCACAGGTCGTAGGTACGCCTAGTTGGGCCGCTGCGGCAGTTGGAAGATGAGCCTTGGAAAGGCTCCAAAATCCTTACTATACACTGTACATTTTTTTAGGTGAAAAATTCGATGTCGTCGGATCCACTCCAGTCTTTGGATTTCGTTAATACACATCTCAACACATAACCACAGGTGCGCACAGGTCGTAGGTACGCTTAGTTGGGCCGCTGTGGCAGTTGGAAGATGAGCCTTGGAAAGGCTCCAAAATCCTTACTATACACTATACTCCAGTCTTTGGATTTCGTTAATACACATCTCAACACATAACCACAGGTGCGCACAGGTCGTAGGTACGCCTAGTTGGGCCGCTGCGGCAGTTGGAAGATGAGCCTTGGAAAGGCTCCAAAATCCTTACTATACACTGTACATTTTTTTAGGTGAAAAATTCGATGCGCACAGGTCGTAGGTACGCCTAGTTGGGCCGCTGCGGCAGTTGGAAGATGAGCCTTGGAAAGGCTCCAAAATCCTTACTATACACTGTACATTTTTTTAGGTGAAAAATTCGATGTCGTCGGATCCACTCCAGTCTTTGGATTTCGTTAATACACATCTCAACACATAACCACAGGTGGAAGATGTCGTCGGATCCACTCCAGTCTTTGGATTTCGTTAATACACATCTCAACACATAACCACAGTTGGAAGATGAGCCTTGGAAAGGCTCCAAAATCCTTACTATACACTGTACATTTTTTTAGGTGAAAAATTCGATGTCGTCGGATCCACTCCAGTCTTTGGATTTCGTTAATACACATCTCAACACATAACCACAGGTGCGCACAGGTCGTAGGTACGCTTAGTTGGGCCGCTGTGGCAGTTGGAAGATGAGCCTTGGAAAGGCTCCAAAATCCTTACTATACACTATACTCCAGTCTTTGGATTTCGTTAATACACATCTCAACACATAACCACAGGTGCGCACAGGTCGTAGGTACGCCTAGTTGGGCCGCTGCGGCAGTTGGAAGATGAGCCTTGGAAAGGCTCCAAAATCCTTACTATACACTGTGCGCACAGGTCGTAGGTACGCCTAGTTGGGCCGCTGCGGCAGTTGGAAGATGAGCCTTGGAAAGGCTCCAAAATCCTTACTATACACTGTACATTTTTTTAGGTGAAAAATTCGATGTCGTCGGATCCACTCCAGTCTTTGGATTTCGTTAATACACATCTCAACACATAACCACAGGTGCGCACAGGTCGTAGGTACGCCTAGTTGGGCCGCTGCGGCAGTTGGAAGATGAGCCTTGGAAAGGCTCCAAAATCCTTACTATACACTGTACATTTTTTTAGGTGAAAAATTCGATGTCGTCGGATCCACTCCAGTCTTTGGATTTCGTTAATACACATCTCAACACATAACCACAGGTGCGCACAGGTCGTAGGTACGCTTAGTTGGGCCGCTGTGGCAGTTGGAAGATGAGCCTTGGAAAGGCTCCAAAATCCTTACTATACACTATACATTTTTTTAGGTGAAAAATTCGATGTCGTCGGATCCACTCCAGTCTTTGGATTTCGTTAATACACATCTCAACACATAACCACAGGTGCGCACAGGTCGTAGGTACGCTTAGTTGGGCCGCTGTGGCAGTTGGAAGATGAGCCTTGGAAAGGCTCCAAAATCCTTACTATACACTATACATTTTTTTAGGTGAAAAATTCGATGTCGTCGGATCCACTCCAGTCTTTGGATTTCGTTAATACACATCTCAACACATAACCACAGGTGCGCACAGGTCGTAGGTACGCCTAGTTGGGCCGCTGCGGCAGTTGGAAGATGAGCCTTGGAAAGGCTCCAAAATCCTTACTATACACTGTACATTTTTTTAGGTGAAAAATTCGATGTCGTCGGATCCACTCCAGTCTTTGGATTTCGTTAATACACATCTCAACACATAACCACAGGTGCGCACAGGTCGTAGGTACGCCTAGTTGGGCCGCTGCGGCAGTTGGAAGATGAGCCTTGGAAAGGCTCCAAAATCCTTACTATACACTGTACATTTTTTTAGGTGAAAAATTCGATGTCGTCGGATCCACTCCAGTCTTTGGATTTCGTTAATACACATCTCAACACATAACCACAGGTGCGAACAGGTCGTAGGTACGCCTAGTTGGGCCGCTGCGGCAGTTGGAAGATGAGCCTTGGAAAGGCTCCAAAATCCTTACTATACACTGTACATTTTTTTAGGTGAAAAATTCGATGTCGTCGGATCCACTCCAGTCTTTGGATTTCGTTAATACACATCTCAACACATAACCACAGGTGCGCACAGGTCGTAGGTACGCCTAGTTGGGCCGCTGCGGCAGTTGGAAGATGAGCCTTGGAAAGGCTCCAAAATCCTTACTATACACTGTACATTTTTTTAGGTGAAAAATTCGATGTCGTCGGATCCACTCCAGTCTTTGGATTTCGTTAATACACATCTCAACACATAACCACAGGTGCGCACAGGTCGTAGGTACGCTTAGTTGGGCCGCTGTGGCAGTTGGAAGATGAGCCTTGGAAAGGCTCCAAAATCCTTACTATACACTGTACATTTTTTTAGGTGAAAAATTCGATGTCGTCGGATCCACTCCAGTCTTTGGATTTCGTTAATACACATCTCAACACATAACCACAGGTGCGCACAGGTCGTAGGTACGCTTAGTTGGGCCGCTGTGGCAGTTGGAAGATGAGCCTTGGAAAGGCTCCAAAATCCTTACTATACACTGTACATTTTTTTAGGTGAAAAATTCGATGTCGTCGGATCCACTCCAGTCTTTGGATTTCGTTAATACACATCTCAACACATAACCACAGGTGCGCACAGGTCGTAGGTACGCCTAGTTGGGCCGCTGCGGCAGTTGGAAGATGAGCCTTGGAAAGGCTCCAAAATCCTTACTATACGCTGTACATTTTTTTAGGTGAAAAATTCGATGTCGTCGGATCCACTCCAGTCTTTGGATTTCGTTAATACACATCTCAACACATAACCACAGGTGCGCACAGGTCGTAGGTACGCTTAGTTGGGCCGCTGTGGCAGTTGGAAGGTGAGCCTTGGAAAGGCTCCAAAATCCTTACTATACGCTGTACATTTTTTTAGGTGAAAATTTCGATGTCGTCGGATCCACTCCAGTCTTTGGATTTCGTTAATACACATCTCAACACATAACCACAGGTGCGCACAGGTCGTAGGTACGCTTAGTTGGGCCGCTGTGGCAGTTGGAAGGTGAGCCTTGGAAAGGCTCCAAAATCCTTACTATACGCTGTACATTTTTTTAGGTGAAAATTTCGATGTCGTCGGATCCACTCCAGTCTTTGGATTTCGTTAATACACATCTCAACACATAACCACAGGTGCGCACAGGTCGTAGGTACGCTTAGTTGGGCCGCTGTGGCAGTTGGAAGATGAGCCTTGGAAAGGCTCCAAAATCCTTACTATACACTGTACATTTTTTTAGGTGAAAAATTCGATGTCGTCGGATCCACTCCAGTCTTTGGATTTCGTTAATACACATCTCAACACATAACCACAGGTGCGCACAGGTCGTAGGTACGCCTAGTTGGGCCGCTGCGGCAGTTGGAAGATGAGCCTTGGAAAGGCTCCAAAATCCTTACTATACACTGTACATTTTTTTAGGTGAAAAATTCGATGTCGTCGGATCCACTCCAGTCTTTGGATTTCGTTAATACACATCTCAACACATAACCACAGGTGCGCACAGGTCGTAGGTACGCTTAGTTGGGCCGCTGTGGCAGTTGGAAGGTGAGCCTTGGAAAGGCTCCAAAATCCTTACTATACGCTGTACATTTTTTTAGGTGAAAATTTCGATGTCGTCGGATCCACTCCAGTCTTTGGATTTCGTTAATACACATCTCAACACATAACCACAGGTGCGCACAGGTCGTAGGTACGCTTAGTTGGGCCGCTGTGGCAGTTGGAAGGTGAGCCTTGGAAAGGCTCCAAAATCCTTACTATACGCTGTACATTTTTTTAGGTGAAAATTTCGATGTCGTCGGATCCACTCCAGTCTTTGGATTTCGTTAATACACATCTCAACACATAACCACAGTTGGAAGATGAGCCTTGGAAAGGCTCCAAAATCCTTACTATACACTGTACATTTTTTTAGGTGAAAAATTCGATGTCGTCGGATCCACTCCAGTCTTTGGATTTCGTTAATACACATCTCAACACATAACCACAGGTGCGCACAGGTCGTAGGTACGCTTAGTTGGGCCGCTGTGGCAGTTGGAAGATGAGCCTTGGAAAGGCTCCAAAATCCTTACTATACACTATACTCCAGTCTTTGGATTTCGTTAATACACATCTCAACACATAACCACAGGTGCGCACAGGTCGTAGGTACGCCTAGTTGGGCCGCTGCGGCAGTTGGAAGATGAGCCTTGGAAAGGCTCCAAAATCCTTACTATACACTGTACATTTTTTTAGGTGAAAAATTCGGTGCGCACAGGTCGTAGGTACGCCTAGTTGGGCCGCTGTGGCAGTTGGAAGATGAGCCTTGGAAAGGCTCCAAAATCCTTACTATACACTGTACATTTTTTTAGGTGAAAAATTCGATGTCGTCGGATCCACTCCAGTCTTTGGATTTCGTTAATACACATCTCAACACATAACCACAGGTGCGCACAGGTCGTAGGTACGCCTAGTTGGGCCGCTGCGGCAGTTGGAAGATGAGCCTTGGAAAGGCTCCAAAATCCTTACTATACACTGTACATTTTTTTAGGTGAAAAATTCGATGTCGTCGGATCCACTCCAGTCTTTGGATTTCGTTAATACACATCTCAACACATAACCACAGGTGCGCACAGGTCGTAGGTACGCTTAGTTGGGCCGCTGTGGCAGTTGGAAGATGAGCCTTGGAAAGGCTCCAAAATCCTTACTATACACTATACATTTTTTTAGGTGAAAAATTCGATGTCGTCGGATCCACTCCAGTCTTTGGATTTCGTTAATACACATCTCAACACATAACCACAGGTGCGCACAGGTCGTAGGTACGCTTAGTTGGGCCGCTGTGGCAGTTGGAAGATGAGCCTTGGAAAGGCTCCAAAATCCTTACTATACACTATACATTTTTTTAGGTGAAAAATTCGATGTCGTCGGATCCACTCCAGTCTTTGGATTTCGTTAATACACATCTCAACACATAACCACAGGTGCGCACAGGTCGTAGGTACGCCTAGTTGGGCCGCTGCGGCAGTTGGAAGATGAGCCTTGGAAAGGCTCCAAAATCCTTACTATACACTGTACATTTTTTTAGGTGAAAAATTCGATGTCGTCGGATCCACTCCAGTCTTTGGATTTCGTTAATACACATCTCAACACATAACCACAGGTGCGCACAGGTCGTAGGTACGCCTAGTTGGGCCGCTGCGGCAGTTGGAAGATGAGCCTTGGAAAGGCTCCAAAATCCTTACTATACACTGTACATTTTTTTAGGTGAAAAATTCGATGTCGTCGGATCCACTCCAGTCTTTGGATTTCGTTAATACACATCTCAACACATAACCACAGGTGCGAACAGGTCGTAGGTACGCCTAGTTGGGCCGCTGCGGCAGTTGGAAGATGAGCCTTGGAAAGGCTCCAAAATCCTTACTATACACTGTACATTTTTTTAGGTGAAAAATTCGATGTCGTCGGATCCACTCCAGTCTTTGGATTTCGTTAATACACATCTCAACACATAACCACAGGTGCGCACAGGTCGTAGGTACGCCTAGTTGGGCCGCTGCGGCAGTTGGAAGATGAGCCTTGGAAAGGCTCCAAAATCCTTACTATACACTGTACATTTTTTTAGGTGAAAAATTCGATGTCGTCGGATCCACTCCAGTCTTTGGATTTCGTTAATACACATCTCAACACATAACCACAGGTGCGCACAGGTCGTAGGTACGCTTAGTTGGGCCGCTGTGGCAGTTGGAAGATGAGCCTTGGAAAGGCTCCAAAATCCTTACTATACACTGTACATTTTTTTAGGTGAAAAATTCGATGTCGTCGGATCCACTCCAGTCTTTGGATTTCGTTAATACACATCTCAACACATAACCACAGGTGCGCACAGGTCGTAGGTACGCTTAGTTGGGCCGCTGTGGCAGTTGGAAGATGAGCCTTGGAAAGGCTCCAAAATCCTTACTATACACTGTACATTTTTTTAGGTGAAAAATTCGATGTCGTCGGATCCACTCCAGTCTTTGGATTTCGTTAATACACATCTCAACACATAACCACAGGTGCGCACAGGTCGTAGGTACGCCTAGTTGGGCCGCTGCGGCAGTTGGAAGATGAGCCTTGGAAAGGCTCCAAAATCCTTACTATACACTGTACATTTTTTTAGGTGAAAAATTCGATGTCGTCGGATCCACTCCAGTCTTTGGATTTCGTTAATACACATCTCAACACATAACCACAGGTGCGCACAGGTCGTAGGTACGCTTAGTTGGGCCGCTGTGGCAGTTGGAAGGTGAGCCTTGGAAAGGCTCCAAAATCCTTACTATACGCTGTACATTTTTTTAGGTGAAAATTTCGATGTCGTCGGATCCACTCCAGTCTTTGGATTTCGTTAATACACATCTCAACACATAACCACAGGTGCGCACAGGTCGTAGGTACGCCTAGTTCGGCCGCTGTGTCAGTTGGAAGATGAGCCATGGAAAGGCTCCAAAATCCTTACTATACACTGTACATTTTTTTAGGTGAAAATTTCGATGTCGTCGGATCCACTCCAGTCTTTGGATTTCGTTAATACACATCTCAACACATAACCACAGGTGCGCACAGGTCGTAGGTACGCCTAGTTCGGCCGCTGTGGCAGTTGGAAGATGAGCCTTGGAAAGGCTCCAAAATCCTTACTATACACTGTACATTTTTTTAGGTGAAAAATTCGATGTCGTCGGATCCACTCCAGTCTTTGGATTTCGTTAATACACATCTCAACACATAACCACAGGTGCGCACAGGTCGTAGGTACGCTTAGTTGGGCCGCTGTGGCAGTTGGAAGATGAGCCTTGGAAAGGCTCCAAAATCCTTACTATACACTATACATTTTTTTAGGTGAAAAATTCGATGTCGTCGGATCCACTCCAGTCTTTGGATTTCGTTAATACACATCTCAACACATAACCACAGGTGCGCACAGGTCGTAGGTACGCTTAGTTGGGCCGCTGTGGCAGTTGGAAGATGAGCCTTGGAAAGGCTCCAAAATCCTTACTATACACTGTACATTTTTTTAGGTGAAAAATTCGATGTCGTCGGATCCACTCCAGTCTTTGGATTTCGTTAATACACATCTCAACACATAACCACAGGTGCGCACAGGTCGTAGGTACGCTTAGTTGGGCCGCTGTGGCAGTTGGAAGATGAGCCTTGGAAAGGCTCCAAAATCCTTACTATACACTGTACATTTTTTTAGGTGAAAAATTCGATGTCGTCGGATCCACTCCAGTCTTTGGATTTCGTTAATACACATCTCAACACATAACCACAGGTGCGCACAGGTCGTAGGTACGCCTAGTTGGGCCGCTGCGGCAGTTGGAAGATGAGCCTTGGAAAGGCTCCAAAATCCTTACTATACACTGTACATTTTTTTAGGTGAAAAATTCGATGTCGTCGGATCCACTCCAGTCTTTGGATTTCGTTAATACACATCTCAACACATAACCACAGGTGCGCACAGGTCGTAGGTACGCCTAGTTGGGCCGCTGCGGCAGTTGGAAGATGAGCCTTGGAAAGGCTCCAAAATCCTTACTATACACTGTACATTTTTTTAGGTGAAAAATTCGATGTCGTCGGATCCACTCCAGTCTTTGGATTTCGTTAATACACATCTCAACACATAACCACAGGTGCGCACAGGTCGTAGGTACGCCTAGTTGGGCCGCTGCGGCAGTTGGAAGATGAGCCTTGGAAAGGCTCCAAAATCCTTACTATACACTGTACATTTTTTTAGGTGAAAAATTCGATGTCGTCGGATCCACTCCAGTCTTTGGATTTCGTTAATACACATCTCAACACATAACCACAGGTGCGCACAGGTCGTAGGTACGCTTAGTTGGGCCGCTGTGGCAGTTGGAAGATGAGCCTTGGAAAGGCTCCAAAATCCTTACTATACACTGTACATTTTTTTAGGTGAAAAATTCGATGTCGTCGGATCCACTCCAGTCTTTGGATTTCGTTAATACACATCTCAACACATAACCACAGGTGCGCACAGGTCGTAGGTACGCTTAGTTGGGCCGCTGTGGCAGTTGGAAGATGAGCCTTGGAAAGGCTCCAAAATCCTTACTATACACTATACATTTTTTTAGGTGAAAAATTCGATGTCGTCGGATCCACTCCAGTCTTTGGATTTCGTTAATACACATCTCAACACATAACCACAGGTGCGCACAGGTCGTAGGTACGCTTAGTTGGGCCGCTGTGGCAGTTGGAAGATGAGCCTTGGAAAGGCTCCAAAATCCTTACTATACACTGTACATTTTTTTAGGTGAAAAATTCGATGTCGTCGGATCCACTCCAGTCTTTGGATTTCGTTAATACACATCTCAACACATAACCACAGGTGCGCACAGGTCGTAGGTACGCTTAGTTGGGCCGCTGTGGCAGTTGGAAGATGAGCCTTGGAAAGGCTCCAAAATCCTTACTATACACTGTACATTTTTTTAGGTGAAAAATTCGATGTCGTCGGATCCACTCCAGTCTTTGGATTTCGTTAATACACATCTCAACACATAACCACAGGTGCGCACGGGTCGTAGGTACGCCTAGTTGGGCCGCTGCGGCAGTTGGAAGATGAGCCTTGGAAAGGCTCCAAAATCCTTACTATACACTGTACATTTTTTTAGGTGAAAAATTCGATGTCGTCGGATCCACTCCAGTCTTTGGATTTCGTTAATACACATCTCAACACATAACCACAGGTGCGCACAGGTCGTAGGTACGCCTAGTTGGGCCGCTGCGGCAGTTGGAAGATGAGCCTTGGAAAGGCTCCAAAATCCTTACTATACACTGTACATTTTTTTAGGTGAAAAATTCGATGTCGTCGGATCCACTCCAGTCTTTGGATTTCGTTAATACACATCTCAACACATAACCACAGGTGCGCACAGGTCGTAGGTACGCCTAGTTGGGCCGCTGCGGCAATTGGAAGATGAGCCTTGGAAAGGCTCCAAAATCCTTACTATACATTTTTTTAGGTGAAAAATTCGATGTCGTCGGATCCACTCCAGTCTTTGGATTTCGTTAATACACATCTCAACACATAACCACAGGTGCGCACAGGTCGTAGGTACGCTTAGTTGGGCCGCTGTGGCAGTTGGAAGATGAGCCTTGGAAAGGCTCCAAAATCCTTACTATACACTGTACATTTTTTTAGGTGAAAAATTCGATGTCGTCGGATCCACTCCAGTCATTGGATTTCGTTAATACACATCTCAACACATAACCACAGGTGCGCACGGGTCGTAGGTACGCCTAGTTGGGCCGCTGCGGCAGTTGGAAGATGAGCCTTGGAAAGGCTCCAAAATCCTTACTATACACTGTACATTTTTTTAGGTGAAAAATTCGATGTCGTCGGATCCACTCCAGTCTTTGGATTTCGTTAATACACATCTCAACACATAACCACAGGTGCGCACAGGTCGTAGGTACGCCTAGTTGGGCCGCTGCGGCAATTGGAAGATGAGCCTTGGAAAGGCTCCAAAATCCTTACTATACACTGTACATTTTTTTAGGTGAAAAATTCGATGTCGTCGGATCCACTCCAGTCTTTGGATTTCGTTAATACACATCTCAACACATAACCACAGGTGCGCACAGGTCGTAGGTACGCTTAGTTGGGCCGCTGTGGCAGTTGGAAGATGAGCCTTGGAAAGGCTCCAAAATCCTTACTATACACTGTACATTTTTTTAGGTGAAAAATTCGATGTCGTCGGATCCACTCCAGTCTTTGGATTTCGTTAATACACATCTCAACACATAACCACAGGTGCGCACAGGTCGTAGGTACGCCTAGTTGGGCCGCTGTGGCAGTTGGAAGATGAGCCATGGAAAGGCTCCAAAATCCTTACTATGCACTGTACATTTTTTTAGGTGAAAAATTCGATGTCGTCGGATCCACTCCAGTCTTTGGATTTCGTTAATACACATCTCAACACATAACCACAGGTGCGCACAGGTCGTAGGTACGCTTAGTTGGGCCGCTGTGGCAGTTGGAAGATGAGCCTTGGAAAGGCTCCAAAATCCTTACTATACACTGTACATTTTTTTAGGTGAAAAATTCGATGTCGTCGGATCCACTCCAGTCTTTGGATTTCGTTAATACACATCTCAACACATAACCACAGGTGCGCACAGGTCGTAGGTACGCTTAGTTGGGCCGCTGTGGCAGTTGGAAGATGAGCCTTGGAAAGGCTCCAAAATCCTTACTATACACTGTACATTTTTTTAGGTGAAAAATTCGATGTCGTCGGATCCACTCCAGTCTTTGGATTTCGTTAATACACATCTCAACACATAACCACAGGTGCGCACAGGTCGTAGGTACGCTTAGTTGGGCCGCTGTGGCAGTTGGAAGATGAGCCTTGGAAAGGCTCCAAAATCCTTACTATACACTGTACATTTTTTTAGGTGAAAAATTCGATGTCGTCGGATCCACTCCAGTCTTTGGATTTCGTTAATACACATCTCAACACATAACCACAGGTGCGCACAGGTCGTAGGTACGCTTAATTGGGCCGCTGTGGCAGTTGGAAGATGAGCCTTGGAAAGGCTCCAAAATCCTTACTATACACTGTACATTTTTTTAGGTGAAAAATTCGATGTCGTCGGATCCACTCCAGTCTTTGGATTTCGTTAATACACATCTCAACACATAACCACAGGTGCGCACAGGTCGTAGGTACGCTTAGTTGGGCCGCTGTGGCAGTTGGAAGATGAGCCTTGGAAAGGCTCCAAAATCCTTACTATACACTGTACATTTTTTTAGGTGAAAAATTCGATGTCGTCGGATCCACTCCAGTCTTTGGATTTCGTTAATACACATCTCAACACATAACCACAGGTGCGCACAGGTCGTAGGTACGCCTAGTTGGGCCGCTGCGGCAGTTGGAAGATGAGCCTTGGAAAGGCTCCAAAATCCTTACTATACACTATACATTTTTTTAGGTGAAAAATTCGATGTCGTCGGATCCACTCCAGTCTTTGGATTTCGTTAATACACATCTCAACACATAACCACAGGTGCGCACAGGTCGTAGGTACGCCTAGTTGGGCCGCTGCGGCAGTTGGAAGATGAGCCTTGGAAAGGCTCCAAAATCCTTACTATACACTATACATTTTTTTAGGTGAAAAATTCGATCTCGTCGGATCCACTCCAGTCTTTGCATTTCGTTAATACACATCTCAACACATAACCACAGGTGCGCACAGGTCGTAGGTACGCTTAGTTGGGCCGCTGTGGCAGTTGGAAGATGAGCCTTGGAAAGGCTCCAAAATCCTTACTATACACTGTACATTTTTTTAGGTGAAAAATTCGATGTCGTCGGATCCACTCCAGTCTTTGGATTTCGTTAATACACATCTCAACACATAACCACAGGTGCGCACAGGTCGTAGGTACGCCTAGTTGGGCCGCTGCGGCAGTTGGAAGATGAGCCTTGGAAAGGCTCCAAAATCCTTACTATACACTGTACATTTTCTTAGGTGAAAAATTCGATGTCGTCGGATCCACTCCAGTCTTTGGATTTCGTTAATACACATCTCAACACATAACCACAGGTGCGCACAGGTCGTAGGTACGCTTAGTTGGGCCGCTGTGGCAGTTGGAAGATGAGCCTTGGAAAGGCTCCAAAATCCTTACTATACACTGTACATTTTTTTAGGTGAAAAATTCGATGTCGTCGGATCCACTCCAGTCTTTGGATTTCGTTAATACACATCTCAACACATAACCACAGGTGCGCACAGGTCGTAGGTAAGCCTAGTTGGGCCGCTGCGGCAATTGGAAGATGAGCCTTGGAAAGGCTCCAAAATCCTTACTATACATTTTTTTAGGTGAAAAATTCGATGTCGTCGGATCCACTCCAGTCTTTGGATTTCGTTAATAGACATCTCAACACATAACCACAGGTGCGCACAGGTCGTAGGTACGCTTAGTTGGGCCGCTGTGGCAGTTGGAAGATGAGCCTTGGAAAGGCTCCAAAATCCTTACTATACACTGTACATTTTTTTAGGTGAAAAATTCGATGTCGTCGGATCCACTCCAGTCTTTGGATTTCGTTAATACACATCTCAACACATAACCACAGGTGCGCACAGGTCGTAGGTACGCTTAGTTGGGCCGCTGTGGCAATTGGAAGATGAGCCTTGGAAAGGCTCCAAAATCCTTACTATACACTGTACATTTTTTTGGGTGAAAAATTCGATGTAGTCGGATCCACTCCAGTCTTTGGATTTCGTTAATACACATCTCAACACATAACCACAGGTGCGCACAGCTCGTAGGTACGCCTAGTTGGGCCGCTGCGGCAGTTGGAAGATGAGCCTTGGAAAGGCTCCAAAATCCTTACTATACACTGTACATTTTTTTAGGTGAAAAATTCGATGTCGTCGGATCCACTCCAGTCTTTGGATTTCGTTAATACACATCTCAACACATAACCACAGGTGCGCACAGGTCGTAGGTACGCCTAGTTGGGCCGCTGTGGCAGTTGGAAGATGAGCCATGGAAAGGCTCCAAAATCCTTACTATGCACTGTACATTTTTTTAGGTGAAAAATTCGATGTCGTCGGATCCACTCCAGTCTTTGGATTTCGTTAATACACATCTCAACACATAACCACAGGTGCGCACAGGTCGTAGGTACGCTTAGTTGGGCCGCTGTGGCAGTTGGAAGATGAGCCTTGGAAAGGCTCCAAAATCCTTACTATACACTGTACATTTTTTTAGGTGAAAAATTCGATGTCGTCGGATCCACTCCAGTCTTTGGATTTCGTTAATACACATCTCAACACATAACCACAGGTGCGCACAGGTCGTAGGTACGCTTAGTTGGGCCGCTGTGGCAGTTGGAAGATGAGCCTTGGAAAGGCTCCAAAATCCTTACTATACACTGTACATTTTTTTAGGTGAAAAATTCGATGTCGTCGGATCCACTCCAGTCTTTGGATTTCGTTAATACACATCTCAACACATAACCACAGGTGCGCACAGGTCGTAGGTACGCTTAGTTGGGCCGCTGTGGCAGTTGGAAGATGAGCCTTGGAAAGGCTCCAAAATCCTTACTATACACTGTACATTTTTTTAGGTGAAAAATTCGATGTGGTCGGATCCACTCCAGTCTTTGGATTTCGTTAATACACATCTCAACACATAACCACAGGTGCGCACAGGTCGTAGGTACGCTTAGTTGGGCCGCTGTGGCAGTTGGAAGATGAGCCTTTGAAAGGCTCCAAAATCCTTACTATACACTATACATTTTTTTAGGTGAAAAATTCGATGTCGTCGGATCCACTCCAGTCTTTGGATTTCGTTAATACACATCTCAACACATAACCACAGGTGCGCACAGGTCGTAGGTACGCCTAGTTGGGCCGCTGCGGCAGTTGGAAGATGAGCCTTGGAAAGGCTCCAAAATCCTTACTATACACTATACATTTTTTTAGGTGAAAAATTCGATCTCGTCGGATCCACTCCAGTCTTTGCATATCGTTAATACACATCTCAACACATAACCACAGGTGCGCACAGGTCGTAGGTACGCTTAGTTGGGCCGCTGTGGCAGTTGGAAGATGAGCCTTGGAAAGGCTCCAAAATCCTTACTATACACTGTACATTTTTTTAGGTGAAAAATTCGATGTCGTCGGATCCACTCCAGTCTTTGGATTTCGTTAATACACATCTCAACACATAACCACAGGTGCGCACGGGTCGTAGGTACGCTTAGTTGGGCCGCTGTGGCAGTTGGAAGATGAGCCTTGGAAAGGCTCCAAAATCCTTACTATACACTGTACATTTTTTTAGGTGAAAAATTCGATGTCGTCGGATCCACTCCAGTCTTTGGATTTCGTTAATACACATCTCAACACATAACCACAGGTGCGCACAGGTCGTAGGTACGCTTAGTTGGGCCGCTGTGGCAGTTGGAAGATGAGCCTTGGAAAGGCTCCAAAATCCTTACTATACACTGTACATTTTTTTAGGTGAAAAATTCGATGTCGTCGGATCCACTCCAGTCTTTGGATTTCGTTAATACACATCTCAACACATAACCACAGGTGCGCACAGGTCGTAGGTACGCTTAGTTGGGCCGCTGTGGCAGTTGGAAGATGAGCCTTGGAAAGGCTCCAAAATCCTTACTATACACTGTACATTTTTTTAGGTGAAAAATTCGATGTCGTCGGATCCACTCCAGTCTTTGGATTTCGTTAATACACATCTCAACACATAACCACAGGTGCGCACAGGTCGTAGGTACGCTTAGTTGGGCCGCTGTGGCAGTTGGAAGATGAGCCTTGGAAAGGCTCCAAAATCCTTACTATACACTGTACATTTTTTTAGGTGAAAAATTCGATGTCGTCGGATCCACTCCAGTCTTTCGATTTCGTTAATACACATCTCAACACATAACCACAGGTGCGCACAGGTCGTAGGTACGCCTAGTTGGGCCGCTGCGGCAGTTGGAAGATGAGCCTTGGAAAGGCTCCAAAATCCTTACTATACACTGTACATTTTTTTAGGTGAAAAATTCGATGTCGTCGGATCCACTCCAGTCTTTGGATTTCGTTAATACACATCTCAACACATAACCACAGGTGCGCACAGGTCGTAGGTACGCTTAGTTGGGCCGCTGTGGCAGTTGGAAGATGAGCCTTGGAAAGGCTCCAAAATCCTTACTATACACTGTACATTTTTTTAGGTGAAAAATTCGATGTCGTCGGATCCACTCCAGTCTTTGGATTTCGTTAATACACATCTCAACACATAACCACAGGTGCGCACAGGTCGTAGGTACGCTTAGTTGGGCCGCTGTGGCAGTTGGAAGATGAGCCTTGGAAAGGCTCCAAAATCCTTACTATACACTGTACATTTTTTTAGGTGAAAAATTCGATGTCGTCGGATCCACTCCAGTCTTTGGATTTCGTTAATACACATCTCAACACATAACCACAGGTGCGCACAGGTAGTAGGTACGCTTAGTTGGGCCGCTGTGGCAGTTGGAAGATGAGCCTTGGAAAGGCTCCAAAATCCTTACTATACACTGTACATTTTTTTAGGTGAAAAATTCGATGTCGTCGGATCCACTCCAGTCTTTGGATTTCGTTAATACACATCTCAACACATAACCACAGGTGCGTACAGGTCGTAGGTACGCTTAGTTGAGCCGCTGTGGCAGTTGGAAGATGAGCCTTGGAAAGGCTCCAAAATCCTTACTATACACTGTACATTTTTTTAGGTGAAAAATTCGATGTCGTCGGATCCACTCCAGTCTTTGGATTTCGTTAATACACATCTCAACACATAACCACAGGTGCGCACAGGTCGTAGGTACGCTTAGTTGGGCCGCTGTGGCAGTTGGAAGATGAGCCTTGGAAAGGCTCCAAAATTCTTACTATACACTATACATTTTTTTAGGTGAAAAATTCGATGTCGTCGGATCCACTCCAGTCTTTGGATTTCGTTAATACACATCTCAACACATAACCACAGGTGCGCACAGGTCGTAGGTACGCTTAGTTGGGCCGCTGTGGCAGTTGGAAGATGAGCCTTGGAAAGGCTCCAAAATCCTTACTATACACTGTACATTTTTTTAGGTGAAAAATTCGATGTCGTCGGATCCACTCCAGTCTTTGGATTTCGTTAATACACATCTCAACACATAACCACAGGTGCGCACAGGTCGTAGGTACGCTTAGTTGGGCCGCTGTGGCAGTTGGAAGATGAGCCATGGAAAGGCTCCAAAATCCTTACTATACACTGTACATTTTTTTAGGTGAAAAATTCGATGTCGTCGGATCCACTCCAGTCTTTGGATTTCGTTAATACACATCTCAACACATAACCACAGGTGCGCACAGGTCGTAGGTACGCTTAGTTGGGCCGCTGTGGCAGTTGGAAGATGAGCCTTGGAAAGGCTCCAAAATCCTTACTATACACTGTACATTTTTTTAGGTGAAAAATTCGATGTCGTCGGATCCACTCCAGTCTTTGGATTTCGTTAATACACATCTCAACACATAACCACAGGTGCGCACAGGTCGTAGGTACGCTTAGTTGGGCCGCTGTGGCAGTTGGAAGATGAGCCTTGGAAAGGCTCCAAAATCCTTACTATACACTGTAAATTTTTTTAGGTGAAAAATTCGATGTCGTCGGATCCACTCCAGTCTTTGGATTTCGTTAATACACATCTCAACACATAACCACAGGTGCGCACAGGTCGTAGGTACGCTTAGTTGGGCCGCTGTGGCAGTTGGAAGATGAGCCTTGGAAAGGCTCCAAAATCCTTACTATACACTGTACATTTTTTTAGGTGAAAAATTCGATGTCGTCGGATCCACTCCAGTCTTTGGATTTCGTTAATACACATCTCAACACATAACCACAGGTGCGCACAGGTCGTAGGTACGCTTAGTTGGGCCGCTGTGGCAGTTGGAAGATGAGCCTTGGAAAGGCTCCAAAATCCTTACTATACACTATACATTTTTTTAGGTGAAAAATTCGATGTCGTCGGATCCACTCCAGTCTTTGGATTTCGTTAATACACATCTCAACACATAACCACAGGTGCGCACAGGTCGTAGGTACGCTTAGTTGGGCCGCTGTGGCAGTTGGAAGATGAGAATCCTTACTATACACTATACATTTTTTTAGGTGAAAAATTCGATGTCGTCGGATCCACTCCAGTCTTTGGATTTCGTTAATACACATCTCAACACATAACCACAGGTGCGCACAGGTCGTATACACTGTACATTTTTTTAGGTGAAAAATTCGATGTCGTCGGATCCACTCCAGTCTTTGGATTTCGTTAATACACATCTCAACACATAACCACAGGTGCGCACAGGTCGTAGGTACGCTTACTTGGGCCGCTGTGGCAGTTGGAAGATGAGCCTTGGAAAGGCTCCAAAATCCTTACTATACACTGTACATTTTTTTAGGTGAAAAATTCGATGTCGTCGGATCCACTCCAGTCTTTGGATTTCGTTAATACACATCTCAACACATAACCACAGGTGCGCACAGGTCGTAGGTACGCCTAGTTGGGCCGCTGCGGCAGTTGGAAGATGAGCCTTGGAAAGGCTCCAAAATCCTTACTATACACTATACATTTTTTTAGGTGAAAAATTCGATGTCGTCGGATCCACTCCAGTCTTTGGATTTCGTTAATACACATCTCAACACATAACCACAGGTGCGCACAGGTCGTAGGTACGCTTAGTTGGGCCGCTGTGGCAGTTGGAAGATGAGCCTTGGAAAGGCTCCAAAATCCTTACTATACACTGTACATTTTTTTAGGTGAAAAATTCGATGTCGTCGGATCCACTCCAGTCTTTGGATTTCGTTAATACACATCTCAACACATAACCACAGGTGCGCACAGGTCGTAGGTACGCCTAGTTGGGCCGCTGCGGCAGTTGGAAGATGAGCCTTGGAAAGGCTCCAAAATCCTTACTATACACTGTACATTTTTTTAGGTGAAAAATTCGATGTCGTCGGATCCACTCCAGTCTTTGGATTTCGTTAATACACATCTCAACACATAACCACAGGTGCGCACAGGTCGTAGGTACGATTAGTTGGGCCGCTGTGGCAGTTGGAAGATGAGCCTTGGAAAGGCTCCAAAATCCTTACTATACACTGTACATTTTTTTAGGTGAAAAATTCGATGTCGTCGGATCCACTCCAGTCTTTGGATTTCGTTAATACACATCTCAACACATAACCACAGGTGCGCACAGGTCGTAGGTACGCTTAGTTGGGCCGCTGTGGCAGTTGGAAGATGAGCCTTGGAAAGGCTCCAAAATCCTTACTATACACTATACATTTTTTTAGGTGAAAAATTCGATGTCGTCGGATCCACTCCAGTCTTTGGATTTCGTTAATACACATCTCAACACATAACCACAGGTGCGCACAGGTCGTAGGTACGCTTAGTTGGGCCGCTGTGGCAGTTGGAAGATGAGCCTTGGAAAGGCTCCAAAATCCTTACTATACACTATACATTTTTTTAGGTGAAAAATTCGATGTCGTCGGATCCACTCCAGTCTTTGGATTTCGTTAATACACATCTCAACACATAACCACAGGTGCGCACAGGTCGTAGGTACGCTTAGTTGGGCCGCTGTGGCAGTTGGAAGATGAGCCTTGGAAAGGCTCCAAAATCCTTACTATACACTATACATTTTTTTAGGTGAAAAATTCGATGTCGTCGGATCCACTCCAGTCTTTGGATTTCGTTAATACACATCTCAACACATAACCACAGGTGCGCACAGGTCGTAGGTACGCTTAGTTGGGCCGCTGTGGCAGTTGGAAGATGAGCCATGGAAAGGCTCCAAAATCCTTACTATACACTGTACATTTTTTTAGGTGAAAAATTCGATGTCGTCGGATCCACTCCAGTCTTTGGATTTCGTTAATACACACCTCAACACATAACCACAGGTGCGCACAGGTCGTAGGTACGCCTAGTTGGGCCGCTGTGGCAGTTGGAAGATGAGCCATGGAAAGGCTCCAAAATCCTTACTATACACTGTACATTTTTTTAGGTTAAAAATTCGATGTCGTCGGATCCACTCCAGTCTTTGGATTTCGTTAATACACATCTCAACACATAACCACAGGTGCGCACAGGTCGTAGGTACGCTTAGTTGGGCCGCTGTGGCAGTTGGAAGATGAGCCTTGGAAAGGCTCCAAAATCCTTACTATACACTGTACATTTTTTTAGGTGAAAAATTCGATGTCGTCGGATCCACTCCAGTCTTTGGATTTCGTTAATACACATCTCAACACATAACCACAGGTGCGCACAGGTCGTAGGTACGCTTAGTTGGGCCGCTGTGGCAGTTGGAAGATGAGCCCTTGGAAAGGCTCCAAAATCCTTACTATACACTGTACATTTTTTTAGGTGAAAAAATTCGATGTCGTCGGATCCACTCCAGTCTTTGGATTTCGTTAATACACATCTCAACACATAACCACAGGTGCGCACAGGTCGTAGGTACGCTTAGTTGGGCCGCTGTGGCAGTTGGAAGATGAGCCTTGGAAAGGCTCCAAAATCCTTACTATACACTGTACATTTTTTTTAGGTGAAAAATTCGATGTCGTCGGATCCACTCCAGTCTTTGGATTTCGTTAATACACATCTCAACACATAACCACAGGTGCGCACAGGTCGTAGGTACGCCTAGTTGGGCCGCTGCGGCAGTTGGAAGATGAGCCTTGGAAAGGCTCCAAAATCCTTACTATACACTATACATTTTTTTAGGTGAAAAATTCGATGTCGTCGGATCCACTCCAGTCTTTGGATTTCGTTAATACACATCTCAACACATAACCACAGGTGCGCACAGGTCGTAGCGTACGCTTAGTTGGGCCGCTGTGGCAGGTTGGAAGATGAGCCTTGGAAAGGCTCCAAAATCCTTACTATACACTGTACATTTTTTTAGGTGAAAAATTCGATGTCGTCGGATCCACTCCAGTCTTTGGATTTCGTTAATACACATCTCAACACATAACCACAGGTGCGCACAGGTCGTAGGTACGCCTAGTTGGGCCGCTGCGGCAGTTGGAAGATGAGCCTTGGAAAGGCTCCAAAATCCTTACTATACACTGTACATTTTTTAGGTGAAAAATTCGATGTCGTCGGATCCACTCCAGTCTTTGGATTTCGTTAATACACATCTCAACACATAACCACAGGTGCGCACAGGTCGTAGGTACGATTAGTTGGGCCGCTGTGGCAGTTGGAAGATGAGCCTTGGAAAAGGCTCCAAAATCCTTACTATACACTGTACATTTTTTTAGGTGAAAAATTCGATGTCGTCGGATCCACTCCAGTCTTTGGATTTCGTTAATACACATCTCAACACATAACCACAGGTGCGCACAGGTCGTAGGTACGCTTAGTTGGGCCGCTGTGGCAGTTGGAAGATGAGCCTTGGAAAGGCTCCAAAATCCTTACTATACACTATACATTTTTTTAGGTGAAAAATTCGATGTCGTCGGATCCACTCCAGTCTTTGGATTTCGTTAATACACATCTCAACACATAACCACAGGTGCGCACAGGTCGTAGGTACGCTTAGTTGGGCCGCTGTGGCAGTTGGAAGATGAGCCTTGGAAAGGCTCCAAAATCCTTACTATACACTATACATTTTTTTAGGTGAAAAATTCGATGTCGTCGGATCCACTCCAGTCTTTGGATTTCGTTAATACACATCTCAACACATAACCACAGGTGCGCACAGGTCGTAGGTACGCTTAGTTGGGCCGCTGTGGCAGTTGGAAGATGAGCCTTGGAAAGGCTCCAAAATCCTTACTATACACTGTACATTTTTTTAGGTGAAAAATTCGATGTCGTCGGATCCACTCCAGTCTTTGGATTTCGTTAATACACATCTCAACACATAACCACAGGTGCGCACAGGTCGTAGGTACGCTTAGTTGGGCCGCTGTGGCAGTTGGAAGATGAGCCATGGAAAGGCTCCAAAATCCTTACTATACACTGTACATTTTTTTAGGTGAAAAATTCGATGTCGTCGGATCCACTCCAGTCTTTGGATTTCGTTAATACACACCTCAACACATAACCACAGGTGCGCACAGGTCGTAGGTACGCCTAGTTGGGCCGCTGTGGCAGTTGGAAGATGAGCCATGGAAAGGCTCCAAAATCCTTACTATACACTGTACATTTTTTTAGGTGAAAAAATTCGATGTCGTCGGATCCACTCCAGTCTTTGGATTTCGTTAATACACATCTCAACACATAACCACAGGTGCGCACAGGTCGTAGGTACGCTTAGTTGGGCCGCTGTGGCAGTTGGAAGATGAGCCTTGGAAAGGCTCCAAAATCCTTACTATACACTGTACATTTTTTTAGGTGAAAAATTCGATGTCGTCGGATCCACTCCAGTCTTTGGATTTCGTTAATACACATCTCAACACATAACCACAGGTGCGCACAGGTCGTAGGTACGATTAGTTGGGCCGCTGTGGCAGTTGGAAGATGAGCCTTGGAAAGGCTCCAAAATCCTTACTATACACTGTACATTTTTTTAGGTGAAAAATTCGATGTCGTCGGATCCACTCCAGTCTTTGGATTTCGTTAATACACATCTCAACACATAACCACAGGTGCGCACAGGTCGTAGGTACGCTTAGTTGGGCCGCTGTGGCAGTTGGAAGATGAGCCTTGGAAAGGCTCCAAAATCCTTACTATACACTATACATTTTTTTAGGTGAAAAATTCGATGTCGTCGGATCCACTCCAGTCTTTGGATTTCGTTAATACACATCTCAACACATAACCACAGGTGCGCACAGGTCGTAGGTACGCTTAGTTGGGCCGCTGTGGCAGTTGGAAGATGAGCCTTGGAAAGGCTCCAAAATCCTTACTATACACTGTACATTTTTTTAGGTGAAAAATTTGATGTCGTCGGATCCACTCAGTCTTTGGATTTCGTTAATACACATCTCAACACATAACCACAGGTGCGCACAGGTCGTAGGTACGCTTAGTTGGGCCGCTGTGGCAGTTGGAAGATGAGCCTTGGAAAGGCTCCAAAATCCTTACTATACACTATACATTTTTTTAGGTGAAAAATTCGATGTCGTCGGATCCACTCCAGTCTTTGGATTTCGTTAATACACATCTCAACACATAACCACAGGTGCGCACAGGTCGTAGGTACGATTAGTTGGGCCGCTGTGGCAGTTGGAAGATGAGCCTTGGAAAGGCTCCAAAATCCTTACTATACACTGTACATTTTTTTAGGTGAAAAATTCGATGTCGTCGGATCCACTCCAGTCTTTGGATTTCGTTAATACACATCTCAACACATAACCACAGGTGCGCACAGGTCGTAGGTACGCTTAGTTGGGCCGCTGTGGCAGTTGGAAGATGAGCCTTGGAAAGGCTCCAAAATCCTTACTATACACTATACATTTTTTTAGGTGAAAAATTCGATGTCGTCGGATCCACTCCAGTCTTTGGATTTCGTTAATACACATCTCAACACATAACCACAGGTGCGCACAGGTCGTAGGTACGCTTAGTTGGGCCGCTGTGGCAGTTGGAAGATGAGCCTTGGAAAGGCTCCAAAATCCTTACTATACACTATACATTTTTTTAGGTGAAAAATTCGATGTCGTCGGATCCACTCCAGTCTTTGGATTTCGTTAATACACATCTCAACACATAACCACAGGTGCGCACAGGTCGTAGGTACGCTTAGTTGGGCCGCTGTGGCAGTTGGGAAGATGAGCCATGGAAAGGCTCCAAAATCCTTACTATACACTGTACATTTTTTTAGGTGAAAAATTCGATGTCGTCGGATCCACTCCAGTCTTTGGATTTCGTTAATACACACCTCAACACATAACCACAGGTGCGCACAGGTCGTAGGTACGCCTAGTTGGGCCGCTGTGGCAGTTGGAAGATGAGCCATGGAAAGGCTCCAAAATCCTTACTATACACTGTACATTTTTTTTAGGTGAAAAATTCGATGTCGTCGGATCCACTCCAGTCTTTGGATTTCGTTAATACACATCTCAACACATAACCACAGGTGCGCACAGGTCGTAGGTACGCTTAGTTGGGCCGCTGTGGCAGTTGGAAGATGAGCCTTGGAAAGGCTCCAAAATCCTTACTATACACTGTACATTTTTTTTAGGTGAAAAATTCGATGTCGTCGGATCCACTCCAGTCTTTGGATTTTGTTAATACACATCTCAACACATAACCACAGGTGCGCACAGGTCGTAGGTACGCTTAGTTGGGCCGCTGTGGCAGTTGGAAGATGAGCCTTGGAAAGGCTCCAAAATCCTTACCTATACACTATACATTTTTTTAGGTGAAAAAATTCGATGTCGTCGGATCCACTCCAGTCTTTGGATTTCGTTAATACACATCTCAACACATAACCACAGGTGCGCACAGGTCGTAGTTACGCTTAGTTGGGCCGCTGTGGCAGTTGGAAGATGAGCCTTGGAAAGGCTCCCAAATCCTTACTATACACTATACATTTTTTTAGGTGAAAAATTCGATGTCGTCGGATCCACTCCAGTCTTTGGATTTCGTTAATACACATCTCAACACATAACCACAGGTGCGCACAGGTCGTAGGTACGCCTAGTTGGGCCGCTGCGGCAGTTGGAAGATGAGCCTTGGAAAGGCTCCAAAATCCTTACTATACACTGTACATTTTTTTAGGTGAAAAATTCGATGTCGTCGGATCCACTCCAGTCTTTGGATTTCGTTAATACACATCTCAACACATAACCACAGGTGCGCACAGGTCGTAGGTACGCTTAGTTGGGCCGCTGTGGCAGTTGGAAGATGAGCCTTGGAAAGGCTCCAAAATCCTTACTATACACTATACATTTTTTTAGGTGAAAAATTCGATGTCGTCGGATCCCACTCCAGTCTTTGGATTTCGTTTAATACACATCTCAACACATAACCACAGGTGCGCACAGGTCGTAGGTACGATTAGTTGGGCCGCTGTGGCAGTTGGAAGATGAGCCTTGGAAAGGCTCCAAAATCCTTACTATACACTGTACATTTTTTTAGGTGAAAAATTCGATGTCGTCGGATCCACTCCAGTCTTTGGATTTCGTTAATACACACCTCAACACATAACCACAGGTGCGCACAGGTCGTAGGTACGCCTAGTTGGGCCGCTGTGGCAGTTGGAAGATGAGCCATGGAAAGGCTCCAAAATCCTTACTATACACTGTACATTTTTTTTAGGTGAAAAATTCGATGTCGTCGGATCCACTCCAGTCTTTGGATTTCGTTAATACACATCTCAACACATAACCACAGGTGCGCACAGGTCGTAGGTACGCTTAGTTGGGCCGCTGTGGCAGTTGGAAGATGAGCCTTGGAAAGGCTCCAAAATCCTTACTATACACTGTACATTTTTTTAGGTGAAAAATTCGATGTCGTCGGATCCACTCCAGTCTTTGGATTTCGTTAATACACATCTCAACACATAACCACAGGTGCGCACAGGTCGTAGGTACGCTTAGTTGGGCCGCTGTGGCAGTTGGAAGATGAGCCTTGGAAAGGCTCCAAAATCCTTACTATACACTGTACATTTTTTTAGGTGAAAAATTCGATGTCGTCGGATCCACTCCAGTCTTTGGATTTCGTTAATACACATCTCAACACATAACCCACAGGTGCGCACAGGTCGTAGGTACGCTTAGTTGGGCCGCCTGTGGCAGTTGGAAGATGAGCCTTGGAAAGGCTCCAAAATCCTTACTATACACTGTACATTTTTTTAGGGTAAAAATTCGATGTCGTCGGATCCACTCCAGTCTTTGGATTTCGTTAATACACATCTCAACACATAACCACAGGTGCGCACAGGTCGTAGGTACGCTTAGTTGGCCGCTGTGGCAGTTGGAAGATGAGCCTTGGAAAGGCTCCAAAATCCTTACTATACACTGTACATTTTTTTAGGTGAAAAATTCGATGTCGTCGGATGCCACTCCAGTCTTTGGATTTCGTTAATACACATCTCAACACATAACCACAGGTGCGCACAGAGTCGTAGGTACGCCTAGTTGGGCCGCTGCGGCAGTTGGAAGATGAGCCTTGGAAAAGGCTCCAAAATCCTTACTATACACTGTACATTTTTTTAGGTGAAAAATTCGATGTCGTCGGATCCACTCCAGTCTTTGGATTTCGTTAATACACATCTCAACACATAACCACAGGTGCGCACAGGTCGTAGGTACGCTTAGTTGGGCCGCTGTGGCAGTTGGAAGATGAGCCTTGGAAAGGCTCCAAAATCCTTACTATACACTATACATTTTTTTTAGGTGAAAAATTCGATGGTCGTCGGATCCACTCCAGTCGCTCTGTGGATTTCGTTAATACACATCTCAGACACATAACCACAGGTGCGCACAGGTCGTAGGTACGCCTAGTTGGGCCGCTGTGGCAGTTGGAAGATGAGCCATGGAAAGGCTCCAAAATCCATTTTTTTAGGTGAAAAATTCGATATCGTCGGATGCACTCCAGTCTTTGGATTTCGTTAATACACATCTCAACACATAACCACAGGTGCGCACAGGTCGTAGGTACGCTTAGTTGGGCCGCTGTGGCAGTTGGAAGATGAGCCTTGGAAAGGCTCCAAAATCCTTACTATACACTGTACATTTTTTTTAGGTGAAAAATTCGATGTCGTCGGATCCGACTCCAGTCTTTGGATTTCGTTAATACACATCTCAACACATAACCACAGGTGCGCACAGGTCGTAGGTACGCTTAGTTGGGCCGCTGTGGCAGTTGGAAGATGAGCCTTGGAAAGGCTCCAAAATCCTTACTATACACTGTACATTTTTTTAGGTGAAAAAATTCGATGTCGTCGGATCCACTCCAGTCTTTGGATTTCGTTAATACACATCTCAACACATAACCACAGGTGCGCACAGGTCGTAGGTACGCTTAGTTGGGCCGCTGTGGCAGTTGGAAGATGAGCCTTGGAAAGGCTCCAAAATCCTTACTATACACTGTACATTTTTTTAGGTGAAAATTCGATGTCGTCGGATCCACTCCAGTCTTTGGATTTCGTTAATACACATCTCAACACATAACCACAGGTGCGCACAGGTCGTAGGTACGCTTAGTTGGGCCGCTGTGGCAGTTGGAAGATGAGCCTTGGAAAGGCTCCAAAATCCTTACTATACACTGTACATTTTTTTAGGTGAAAAATTCGATGTCGTCGGATCCACTCCAGTCTTTGGATTTCGTTAATACACATCTCAACACATAACCACAGGTGCGCACAGGTCGTAGGTAACGCTTAGTTGGGCCGCTGCTGGCAGTTGGAAGATGAGCCTTGGAAAGGCTCCAAAATCCTTACTATACACTGTACATTTTTTTTAGGTGAAAAATTCGATGTCGTCGGATCCACTCCAGTCTTTGGATTTCGTTAATACACATCTCAACACATAACCACAGGTGCGCACAGGTCGTAGGTACGCTTAGTTGGGCCGCTGTGGCAGTTGGAAGATGAGCCTTGGAAAGGCTCCAAAATCCTTACTATACACTGTACATTTTTTTAGGTGAAAAATTCGATGTCGTCGGATCCACTCCAGTCTTTGGATTTCGTTAATACACATGATCTCAACACATAACCACAGGTGCGCACAGGTCGTAGGTACGCTTAGTTGGGCCGCTGTGGCAGTTGGAAGATGAGCCTTGGAAAGGCTCCAAAATCCTTACTATACACTGTACATTTTTTTAGGTGAAAAATTCGATGTCGTCGGATCCGACTCCAGTCTTTGGATTTCGTTAATACACATCTCAAACACATAACCACAGGTGCGCACCAGGCTCGTAGGTACGCCTTAGTTGGGCCGCTGTGGCAGTTGGAAGATGAGCCTTGGAAAGGCGTCCAAAATCCTTTACTATACACTGTACATTTTTTTAGGTGAAAAATTCGATGTCGTCGGATCCACTCCAGTCTTTGGATTTCGTTAATACACATCTCAACACATAACCACAGGTGCGCACAGGTCGTAGGTACGCTTAGTTGGGCCGCTGTGGCAGTTGGAAGATGAGCCTTGGAAAGGCTCCAAAATCCTTACTATACACTGTACATTTTTTTAGGTGAAAAATTCGATGTCGTCGGATCCACTCCAGTCTTTGGATTTCGTTAATACACATCTCAACACATAACCACAGGTGCGCACAGGTCGTAGGT